>PVKP010022365.1:16376-37983 GCA_004027715.1 Plecturocebus donacophilus | reverse complement strand
CTGGAGTGCAGTGGCACAATCTCAGCTCACTGCAACCTCCGCCTCCTGGGTTCAAGCAATTCTCCTGTCTCAGCCTCCCGAGTAGCTGGGACTACAGGCGCATGCCGCCACACCCGGCTAATTTTTGTATTTTTAGTAGAGACAGGCTTTCATGGTCTCCATCTCTTGACCTTGTGATCTGCCCTCCTTGCCCTCCCCAAAGTGCTGGAATGACAGGCGTGAGCCACCGCGCCCAGCCAGGACTCTCTGTTTAGAAATCACTCCTTGATTTGCACTCTGTATCAGGGTTCTTTCTTTATCACTCTGCTTTGATTTGTTTGTTTCTATTAAAGAACAGGAAGTCCCCTGTCCTTGATGTCCAGATGACATAAGAGTTGTGATTGCATGGCCCCACAGCACCACAGTTTCCGCCCCACGATTATGATAAAAGGAGTTGGGGCCTCTGCCCTGTCAGAGCAGTAACCACTGGCTCTTGGTAGGAGGGCGAGGCCCCACTGTCTTCCCAGACATTGAGAGTAAAGGCAGGTGGAAGATGCCTCAACAGGAAGGATGAAAGCAGCAAAACTGCTATTTGGGTACGAGAAGAAATAAAAGGCAAGGGAAATCTCTTCTCTTTTTTGTTTTTTAAGACAGCGTCTCGCCCTGTTGCCCAGGCTGGAGTGCAGTGGCATGATCTCGGCTTACTGCAGCCTCCACCTTCCAGGTTCAAGCGATTCTCCTGGCTCAGCCTCCTGAGTAACTAGAATTACAGGCACAGCCACCACACCTCGCTAATTTTTGTATTTTTAGTTGAGATAAGGCTTCACCATGTTGGCCAGGCTGGTCTCAAACTCCTGACCTCAAGTGCTCTGCCCGCCTCAGCCTCCCAAAGTGCTGAGATTACAGGGCTGAGCCACTACACCCAACAAGAAACGCCTTCCCTAGCCTTTGGGGCCATCTCCTTGAAATGAAAGGAATTAAAGAAGGGTGTGGCCCCAGGGGAGAGAACCCCGGTTTGACAGAGCCTGTAGGGTCAAGGCTCCAGCGTCATGACACCCGGAGTAGGACACCAGGTCAGGGTTCTTGGGCCTCTTAGCACCACACTTCACTGCCACTTAATCTTGAGATTCTGAAATAGTCTCCTGTAAAAGATGAGCCATGTTCAAACGACAATTTGAACCCAACCCAAGCTCTTGTCTGTTCTTAACTACTACAAGATCAGTAGCTTTCACAATTCTCTCATTCTAAACATGAAACAATTTGCTCACTGGACAAAGAGCCATTCATCTGTTTCCTTCATTCACTCAGTAAATATGCATAGGATCGTGTGGTGTGTCAGACACAGTTCTCAGTGCAGGGGCTATAGCAGTGGACCAGGCAGAAATTCCTGCCCCATGGGGCCCATGTGCCATCAGAAAGAGGCCAACAATAATAAATATACAAATCAGTAAGTTATATTGGATATTGCAGATAACAAGGGATAAGAATTAAGGCCGGGTGCCGTGACTCACGCCTATAATCCCAGCACTTTGGAAGGCTGAGGCAGGCGGATCACGAGGTAGGAGATCGAGACCAGCCTGGCTAACACGGTGAAACCCCGTCTCTATTAAAAATACAAAAAAGTGGCCAGGCATGGTGGCTCATACCTGTAATCCAAGCACTTTGGAGGCCAAGGCAGGTGGATCACCTGAGGTCAGGAGTTCATGACCAGCCCGACCAACATGGTGAAACCCCATTTTTAAAAAAATAAAAAATAAAAAAATAAAAGTAAATTTAAAAAATACAAAAAAAGTAGCCGGGCATGGTGGCACGCCCCTATAATAATCCCAGCTACTTGGTAGGCTGAGGCAGGAGAATTGCTTTAACCCAGGGGTGGAGGTTGCAATGAACAGAGATCGTGCCACTGCACTCCAGCCTGGGTGACAGAGTGAGACTCCGTCAAAAAAAAAAAAATTAAAAACGAGAGAGAGAGTAAATAGGTGGGGTGAAGCCAAGAGCAGTGGTGCAGGCCTGTAGTCCCAGCTACTGGAAAAGCTGAGGTGGGAGAATTACTGTAGGCCAGGGGTTCAAGACAAGCCTGAGCAATATAGCAAAACCTGTCTTTCTTCCTTTTTTTTTTTATTTTTATTTTTCTGAGACAGAGTCTCACTTTGTAGCCCAGCCTGGAATAAAGTGGTGTGATCTTGGCTCACTGCAACCTCAGCCACCCAGTTTCAACTGATTTCAACTGATTCTCCTGCCTCAGCCTCCCAAGTAGTTTGTATTACTGGTGCGTGCCACTACACCCGGCTAATTTTTGTATTTTTAATAGAGAGGAGGTTTTGCCATGTTGGCCAGGCTGATCTCAAACTCCTGGACCTCAGGTGATTCACCCACCTTGGCCTACCAAAGTGCTAGGATTACAGGCATGAGCCACCGCACCTGGCCCCTTGTGTCTATTTTTTAAAATATGGGGATGAAAGGGATTGCGGATATAGGTAGGGAGTAGGGGCTGATGTTTTCAGGAGGGAAATTGGCACTGGCTCTTTGGGGAGTGAACGTTTAGACCTGGAGACTGCAAGGGAGCTCGCCGTGCGCACACCAGGGAGGAGAACTCATGTAGGCTTTATCAAAAATGAGCATGTGACTCACACTTTGTAAGTCTGATTCTACTTTTCCACCATGTTACATAATAATTGAAGATATATATTCCCAAAGTGGAGGAAATGATTCAAAGAGTAATAAAACAGAAATCATCGTTGATGCAGGGAACTTGGGAACATATGCTTTAAAGCTAAGTGACAGCGTTTAACTAAAATCTGAACAATAATTCTTAACCAGTCCCTCCTGGAAATGGCTTGCTGAAGAGATTGGCACATGGTAGCAACTGAGGAGGCATTCAAAGTGAAATGCTCTTCTTGCAGGAAGAATGTAGGGCTTGCTTTTCTTTTGCAAAAGGAACTTTCTAGAAATGTCTTGCAGGTGCCTCCCTCTGCCAAACACTGAAAAGGACACAACCTCTCACCTGTGGTCCCCTGGCTGAGTCTAAACCATGGGCACACAGTCAGGCAAATCCAAACTCAGGAACATGGTGAAAACCAAATGGCAGGCCGGGCGCAGTGCCCACGCCTGTAATCCCAGCACTTTGGGAGGCGGAGGTGGGCAGATCACAAGGTCAAGAGTTGACCAGCCTGGCCAATGTGACAAAACCCTGTCTCTACTAAAAAATACAAAAATCTGCCAAATGTGGTGGCAGATGCCTGTAATCCCAGCCACTCGAGAGGCTGAGGCAGAATCGCTTGAACCCGAGAGGTGGAGGCTGCAGTGAGCCGAGATCACACCAGCCCGGGCGACAGTGAGAGACTCTCTCTCAACACAAACAGATGAACAAACAAACACAAACAAATGGCTGGGACTCTTCAAAAATGTTCAAGTATAAAGGAAGCTAAAATGTCATAAAAACAAAATACCATGCCTGATCCTTCATGGGATATGCTGAATTGATGTTTTTCCTGAAAAACTTAGGCTGGGTGCAGTGGCTCAAGCCTGTAATCCCAGCACTTTGGGAGGCCAAGGTGGGTAGATCACGAGGTCAAGAGATCGAGACTATCCTGGCCAATGTGGTGAAACCCCTTCTCTACTAAAAATACAAAAATTAGCTGGGCGTGGTGGTGTGCACCTGTAGTCCCAGCTACTCGGGAGGCTGAGGCAGGAGAATCGCTTGAACCTGGGAGGTGGAGGTTACAGTGAGACGAGATTGCACCACTGCATTTCAGCCTGGTCGACAGAATGAGACTCCATCTCAAAACAAAAACAAAAACAAAAAAATAGCTGCCTTGCCATTTAAAAGTAAAAATATGTACTGTACAAAAAACACAGCTACAGGCCAGGCACAGTGGCTCATGCCTGTAATCTCAGCACTTTGGGAGGGTGAGGCGGGCAGATCACTTGAAGTCAGGAGTTTGAGGCTAGCCTGGCCAACATGGCAAAACCACATCATTACTAAAAATACAAAAATTAGGTGGGTTTGGTGGTGTGTGCCTGTAATTCCAGCTACTCGGGAGGCTGAGGCACGAGAATCGCTTGAACCCAGGAGGTGGAGACTGCAGTGAGGCGAGATCATGCCACTGTACGCTGAGTGCATTTTTCAAACATTCAGAAAATGCTTTTGCTGTTAGAAATCTCTGTCTTCTCTCCTCTCCCTTTTAAGGAGAGTACCGATTGTAAGCCTTCGTTTAGAACACTTTTTGTTTCTTTGTTTTTTGTTTGTTTTTGTTTTTCCCTTAAGCAATGGAATCTCACTGTTATGCAGGCTGGAGTGCAGTGACACAATCACAGCTCACAGAAGGCTTGGACTCCTTGGGTTCTGCTGTAAGGAAGAAATGGAACAGTTTTATTTACCAAATCAATATTTTGGTATGCAAATGAGGGCCTCTGGGATGGTGAAAAACAGATTGCTCTCAGAAAGATCAAAAATTTCATTTGCAACATCTTTGAGACCATTAGGCATTGCACACTTAGAGAACAGGCTGGATTCAGGTCCATCCCCCTTCCTCCAGGGCTGGCGCACAGAATAGTCAAGCCAGAATATTCAAGCCAACTTATGATCAATGTCTTTGTTCAAAGCTGGAACCCTTGGTTCTGCATTGCAGGAACAGTGATGAGAGACAGTATCTCCTTCCTCTAAAGATTTTGTTGGGAACAGATAAAGGTTCGGCATCCTCCCTGGATGAGGTGGCTTAGCAGGTGAGTTCCTGACATTTTTGAATAGACATGGGACTCCTTGATCCTCCAGTCCTCTACAAAAACGGCACTGGTCAGAGACGCAGGTACCACATCCCACCCCTTTGCATCCAGGTGACAAACAGCCAGCACTTCTTCTGGGTGGGCTGAAGTGTTTCCAAGAGTGTGGAAGGTGAATGATATCAAGGATCAGTGTCTAGGCTTCGGACTGAGTGTCTGGGTTTGATTCCACCATCTTGGGCCCTTAAGCAAGTCAATTTCCCTACACTTGCCTGCATTTTGCCATCTGTAAAATGGCAATGATGATACTAACAGCAAATGCTTGCATGTATCTTCTTCCTATTCTCTTCCTCGCCTCCTCTCAGTGAGGAAGAAATAAATTCACTCCATGTAGGGCTTAGAAATAGTCTGGGGCCCACAACACTCAATAAGTTTCAGCTATTATTACTTGAGATGGTTTCAAAAGTCACAGGGATAAGCATTTTTAGGTCCACAGATATGCATTTATAAAAATAAACACAGGCCAGGCATAGTGGCTCATGCCTGCCTGTAATCCCGGCATTTTGGGAAGCTGAGGCAGGTGGATCACCTGAGTTGGGAGTTCAAGACCAGTCTGGGCAATGCGGTGAAACCCCATCTCTACTAAAAATACAAAAAATAAGCCAGTTGTGGTAATGCACACCTGTAATTCCAGCTACTTGGGAGGCTGAGGCATGAGAATCGCTTAAACCCAGGAGACCAAGGTTTCAGCGAGCTGAGGTAGTGCAACTGCACTCCAGCCTAGGTGACAGAGTGAGACTGTCAGAAAAGAAAAAATTAAAATAAAGAGATTCAGCAAAAATCACAAAGGTAGAATGCAAATGCTCAAACGTTGGAAAATACTGCGCTAGACCCAAAACAGCCAAAATAGTGCCTGCTTTTATTGATGTATTATTTATTTATTTATTTACTTATTTATTTTAGAGACAGAGTCTCTCTCTGTTACCCAGGTTAGAGTGCCATGACAGCTCACTGCAGCCTCAAACTCCTGGCTCAAGTGATCCTCCCACTTTGGCCTCCCAAAATACTGGGATTCCAGGTGTGAGCAAACACCCTGCCCAGCCAGTGCCTGCTTTTAGTGATGTCTTTCCTCCTCACCTCCCTTACAAATGTCCACCTCTCTCTGGTCCAGCAGGCAAGAAAGAAATCAACTGAGTTTCTTCCAGAGAAACTGTGAGGGAGGAAGGGAGGGAGGGAGGAAGGAAGGAAGAAAGGAAGGGAGGAAGGAAGGAAGAAAGGAAGGAAGGAAGGAAGGGAGGGAGGGAGGGAAACAAGCCAGGCGTGGTGGCTTACACCTGTAATCTCAGCACTTTAGGAGGCCGAGGCGGGTGGGCAGGTGGATCAACTGAGGCCAGTAATTCGAGACCAGCCTGGCCAATATGATGAAACTCTGTCTTTACCAAAGATACAAAAATTAGCACAGTGTGGTGGCACACACCTATAGTCCCAGCTACTTGGGAGGCTGAGGCAGGAGAATTGTTTGAACCTGAGAAGTGGAGATTGCAGTGAGCTGAGATCACACCATGGCACTCCAACCCAGACAACAGAGCAAGATTCTGTCTCAGCTAAATAAATACGTAATACATTAATAAGTGAAAGAAAGAAAGAGAGAGGGCTGGACTCAGTGGCTCATGCCTGTAATCCCAGTACTTTGGGAGGCTGAGACAGGCGGATCATCTGAGGTTGGGAGTTTGAAACCAGCCTGACAAACATGGAGAAACCCCATCTCTACAAAAAAAAAATACAAAAAATTAGCCAGGCGTGGTGGCACATGCCTATAATCCCAGCTACTTGGGAGGCTGAGGTAGAAGAATCGCTTGAACCTGGGAGGCGGAGGCTGCAGTGAGCCGAGATCACACCATTGTACACCAGCCTGGGTGACAAGAGTGAAACTCTGTCTAGAGAGAGAGAGAGAGAGAGAAAGAAAGAAAAAGAAAGAAAGAAAGAAAGAAAAAGAAAGATAGATAGCTGCTAAAGAAAAACTGTTCTATCAAAACAGAATTGACTGAGACATGGCCCATTCCCTCCCTGGAACCAGCCTCTTCTTTCCAGCTCAAGGGTCAAGACTACATTCCCAGGGAGAGCAAAGCCCGTGTTTTTCACACCCTAATCTAGAAGTGAGCTGGCAGAAGCTCCTCCTAGACCACATCTGCCAGACAGGCAGACCATAATTGCGTGGGTGAGGGACGAAGGGAGGAGATACCGCCTGTCCCCACTAATGACAGAAGACGCGGCAGCCTGAAGCCCTAATATTGGCCCTGGGCCTTTAAGATCACTCCCTACTTAACTGTTAACAACTCCCTTGTCCAGGAAATTGGCAAGGACCCCTGCGCTGTTGGCCAGAGCTCTTGGAGACGGGGACGGGGTTGGCAGGACTGCCTACGCTGCTTTGAAAACACTTAACAATAGGCTGTTGGCATTTCAAGGAGGTCTTGGATCACAGGAGCGGTGGAGGCCCCGGGAGGTGTAGAAAAGGCTCGGTGAAAGGTTTTGTTTTGCCCGGAAGGAAAGCATGTGGATGTCTCCGTCAGCTCAGACTTCTACCCGGGCTGACTGGGAAACGAGGGAGAGCTGCTGAGTGCTCAAGGAGCACCATCTGCACCTGTAGCTGCCCATGTGGAATCTCTCAGTCTCTCATCTGACATCACCCGCACAGATTCAGTTTCATTCCCAAGGAAAACACGGACAAACAAACAGAAGTAACATTCTTTTAAAGGGCTCCAAACCTCCTGCTACCAAAAACTAGAATTCTGGGTCTCTCCTGCTCACCGTCGCCCCCACCCAAGCTTTAATAACAGTTTTCACTTCTTCCAGTGACAAGTGAAGGCCAGGGGTAATTTCTTGCATTAACCTCTGCAGACGTGAGCTTCAGACTCGTTTTTTTGGCTCTGCAAAGTGTTTCTCACGCATCCTCGCATGCAAACCTCACAACAACTTTGTGAGTTTGAGTTTCTGTCTTTTTCCCTATGTTACAAATGAGAAAATGGAAGCGCAGAGGGCCTGAGCTACAGATCATGATGCCAGTTAAAAGAAGGGGTGGGATTTGAACTCAAGGCTGTGCCTCGAAAACTCTTTCTGCCATGCCAGATGGATTCTCTGGGGGTGGGAGAAGGGGACGGGGAGTACAGAAATATGACAGCTCAGCCTCAGGACACTGGCAGTATCCTCAGCCACACGACCTGCTGAATCACACTTAGAGCCCGGACGCAGGGAGGGCTTGGACTAGGAACCAGAGGCCAGTTATTTTTATTTTTATTATTTTATTTACTTTTACTTTTACTTTTTTTTGAGATAAGGTGTCACTCTGTCACCCAGGTTGGAGTGCAGTGGCAAAATCACCGCTCACTGCAACCTCAGCCTCCCAAGTGATCTTCCCACCTCATCCTCCTGAGTAGCTGGGACTACAGGCAGAGCCACCATGCCTGACTAATTTTTTAAAATTTTTTGTAGAAATGAGGTTCATCATATAGCCCAGGCTGGTCTCAAACTCCTGAGCTCAAGTGACCTGCCTGCCTTGGCCTCCCAAAGTCTTGAAATCACCGGTGTGAGCCACCACACCTGCCTATTTTTATTATTATTATTATTTTCTTTGAGTCAGAGTTTCACTCTTGTTGCCCAGGCTGGGGTGCAATGTTGTGCTCTCGACTCACCGCAATCTCCACCTCCTGGGTTCAAGCAATTCCCCTGCCTCAGCCTCCCAAAGTGCTGGGATTACAGGCATGTCAACCACACTCGGCCAATTTTTGTAGTTTTATTAGAGATGGGGTTTCACCATGTTGGCCAGGCTGGTCTCGAACTCCCGACCTCAGGTGATCCTCCTGCCTCAGCCTCCCAAAGTGCTGGGAGTACAGGCGTGAGTCACTGCGCCTGGCTTTTTTTTTTTTTTTTTTCGAATGGGGATTTGCCACGTTGCCCAGACTGATCTGCAACTCCTGGCTTCAAGTGGTTCTCCTGCCTTGGCCTTCCAAAGTGCTGGGATTATAGGCTTGAGCCACCACACCTGGCCCCAGTTAAATTTGAATTTCAGATACACAAGAAATGATATTTTATTTTTGATTTGTTTTATTTTGAGACAGTCTCACTCTATCGCCTAAGCTGGAGTGCAGTGGTGCAATCTCAGCTCACTGACTGCAACCTCTGCCTCCTGGTTTCAAGCAATTATTCTGCTTCAGCCTCCCAAGTACCTGGGACTACAGGCATGCGCTACCACCCCTGGCTAGTTTTTGTATTTTTTGTAGAGACGACAGGATTTTACCATATTGGTCAGGCTGGTCTTGAATTCCTGACCTCAAGTGATCCACCTTCCTCAGTCTGCCAAAGTGCTGAGAGTACAGGTGTGAGCCACCACGCCCGGCCAAGGACTGATATTTTAATATAAATATGCACATCCATTCAATGAAATAACAGGTTAGCAAAGATGAATCATAAAAAATATTATTATAGTTTTGTGATCTCTCAGAAAACAAACTATATAAACATACAACATTATGACTTTAGTATACTATTATTTTTATTGATGTTACTGAATCTTTTTTTTTTTTTTTTTTTTGAGATGGAGTCTCACTCTGTCGCCCAGGCAGTGGCATGATCTCAGCTCACTGCAACCTCTGCCCCCCCGGTTCAAGCTCTCTGCGTGAGCCTCCTGAGTAGCTGGGATTACAGGTGCCCACCACCATGTCTGGCTAATTTTTGTAGTTTTAGTAGAGACGGGGTTTCACCATTTTGGCCAGGCTGGTCTTGAACTCCTGACCTCATGATCCACCTGCCTCAGCCTCCCAAAGCACTGGGATTACAGGTGCGAGCCACTGCACCAAGCCTAACAGAATCTTAATAGACTAAAATGATATAGGTGTTAACCAACACAGTGTGAGATCTCAGAGACTGCAGCACACATAGGTCATGTTGCATCACTAAGAATCAATATCTGCATGTAGTATATATTAATTCCTTTTCCCCTATGATTTTCTGGAGTTGGAGGGATTAAAAATAGATCTTTGAAGCTATCTTACAAACCCTTTATAAATATGAAAGATTGAATAAAAAGAGGTAAAAAAGTGTTCAACCTAATAATCAAATGAATTAAAACAATAATTATTACTTTTTACCTAGTAAATGAATACATGGATTAAATCAATAGAATAAAGGCTGGGTGAGGTGGCTCACGCATGTAATCCCAGCACTCTGGGAGGCCGAGGTGGATGGATCACCTGAGGTCAGGAGTTTGAGACCAGCCTGGCTAACATGGTGAAACCCCATCTCTACTGAAAATACAAAAATTAGCCAGGTGTGGTGGCAGGTGCCTGTAATCCCAGCTACTCAGGAGGCTGAGGCAGGAGAATTGTTTAAAGCCAGGGGACGGAGGTTGCAGTGAGCCGAGATGGCACCACTGCACTCCAGCCTGGGTAACAAGAGCGAAAATTCCTCTCTAAATAAATAAATACATAAAAAGTCAATAGAGTAAATACTGTTCACACTGGCTAGTGTTGTGGTTGGGGTGGAGGGGATGCTCCTATTCAACACTAGGAGTAAAAATCCTCATATTTCTCAAGAGCAATTTGGCAAAATACATCACAAGTCTTAGAAGTGTACATGTGTTCTGACTCATAAATATGCTCCTAGGAATTTATTAGAAAAAATAACTTGGCCATATGTGCAAAGATTAAACTACAAAATTGTTCACTGCAGCACTGTAAATGTATACAGTCAGTTCTCTGTATTCCTGCGTTTTGCAGTGGATTTAACTAACTGTATATTGAAAAGGTTTTAAAAAAGAAAAAAAAAAAGTGGCTTGGCCAGAAGCAGTGGCTCATGCCTGTAATCCCAGCACTTTGGGAGCCCAAGGCGGGTAGATCACTTGAGGTCAGGAGTTCGAGACCAGCCTGGCCAGCATGGTGAAACCCTGTCTTTATAACAATACAGAATAATTGCCACATGTGGTGACATCAGCTTATAGTCCCAGCTACTCAGGAGGCTGAGGCAGGAGAATTGTTTGAACCTGGGAGACAGAAGCTGCAATGAGCTGAGATCGCGCCACTGCATTCCAGTCTGGGCAACAGAGCGAGACTCGGTCTCAAAAAGAAAAAATAAAGAAATTTACCTTTTCTCTCTGGACACTTTCAGAATTTTCTAACAACAACAACAATAAAAATAGCATACCGAGGATATGAATAACTTAAGAAATGTGCAAGATGTATGCAAAGAACATTTTAAAATCTTACTGAAGGTCACCAAAGACTTGAACTTGTATTTTCTCACAGTCCTCATCACAATGCTTCTGGAAGGATACCACTTCATCTTTCTGCACCCAGAAAGATTAAACACACTGCTCAAGTCCACAGCGTGGCAGAGCTGCAATTTAAACCATATTCTCATGTTTGCACTCTGTATGGCAGCTCATGCTAGTCCAGAGGAACTGATGTAAATTAATGAAGTAACCAAATGTGACTTGTTATTACTTTATGTCAAGATTATTCCTACATGCACATGCTGACTCACAAATTACAGGTTTCTCCTTGGTTGTAAAAATAGCATGAGTCATATTTGTGACAAGAACCCTGTAACGGTGAAAGGAAATTTAGAGGTTTTGGAGTAGATGTTCCTCAGATTCTGAAATGCTCAGGTGAGATAAGGATGTGCCTCCGGGCCTTCGCATTTGCTGCTCACTCCATCTGGAAAGCCCTTCCCCAGAAACTGGCATAACTACCTTCCTTGTTCCTTCAAATCTTTGTTTAGATATTGCCATCACAAAGAGTTCTTTCCTGGATACCCCACCTATAGTTATAAGCTCTCCTGGCTTCGTTTTTTCCCACAGTACTTACCACTCTCTATGTATAATTTACTTTTTTTTTTGAGATGGAGTCTAGCTCTGTCACCAGGCTGGAGTGCAGTGGTGTGATCTCAGCTCACTGCAACCTCTGCCTCCCAGTTTCAAGAAATTCTCCTGCCGCAGCCTCCTAAGTAGCTGGAATTACAGGTGCCCGCCACCACGCCCAATTAATTTTTTGTATTTTTAGTAGAGGCAGGGTTTCACTGTGTTGGCCAGGCTGGTCTCGAACTCCTGACTTCGTGATTCACCCGCCTCAGCCTCCAAAGTGCTGGGATTACAAGCCTGAGCCATCATGTCCAGTCTAGTTTACATTTTTATTTTGTTTACTGTCTTTCTGTCATCCCCATCCACCCCTGCACACTTCCGCCCCCCAAAAAATGTTAGCTCCAGGATAGAAGTGGAATTTTGTCTTTTTGTTTTGCTGTCAGCACTGAGAACAGTGCCCTATACAGAGCTGGTACTCAGTACTTGTTGAATGAATGTATGAGCAAACGAAACCAGAGGACACAGTGTATACACCATTCAAAGGAAGCCCTGCACTAGCAAATTAAGAGCTTGACTCCAAGGTCATCTCAAGACCAAAGTCATCTCAAGATGTCAGGAGAGAGGGACAGAAACAAAGAGAAACACAGCAATGACTGCCTGTGAATATAGGTTTGCTCTACTGGATCTGTTTTTGCACTTTCTATAGAGAATTTATGATTCAGGTGTCCTTTTTGACTTGATTCTGTTATTTATATTCTGATTGCAGAATTTATCCATGTTATTATGTGCAGCTATAAATGACTGTTTGGGATACCATTGTTTATTTACCCATTCTACTCTTTTGGGCATTTGGGTTGGTTTTTTTGGGGGGCTATTTTGATCCATGCTGGTGCGATCACTTTGTCAAGTTTCAGGTGCACATGAGTAAGAATGTCTCTAGAAGGACAGGCATTTCTTCTTTGCCAAATAATAGCAAACTGCTACCTAAAGTGGTTGTACTAGTTAACACTTCCACCAGCAACGTATGGGAGTCACCACTGCTCCACATCTTTGTCAACACTTATTATTATCAGACTTTTTCTTTTTGGAGATAGAGTCTTGCTCTTTGCCCCAGGCTGGAGTGCAGTGACACAATCTTGGCTCACTGCAGCCTCTACCTCCCTGGTTCAAGCGATTCTCCTGCCTCAGACTCCTGAGTAGCTGAGATTACAGGCATGCAACACCACCACGCCCAGCTAATTTTTGTATTTTTAGTAGAGATGGGGTTTCACCATGTTGGCCAGTCTGATCTCAAACTCCAGACCTCAGGTGATCTGCCTGCCTCAGCCTCCCAAAGTGCTGGGATTACAGGCATCAGCCATCGCACCCAGACTACTTCTTTTTTTAAAATTTGATATTATCATACACTGTTTGCACACAGCCTTCTGTATTTTCTTCATTCATATGCATTAGTAAAGGAATAGGCATGTAAGTAAAAAATAATTTTAATTCTAGCTGGGTGTGGTGGTCTCCATTAATAACACAAAAAATTAGCCAGGCGTGGTGGCACATGCTTATAATCCCAGCTACTCGGGAGGCTGAGACAGGAGAATTGCTTGAACCCAGGAGTGGAGGTTGCAGTGAGCTGAGATCACACCACAGCACTCCAACCTGGGCAACAGAGTGAGACTCCGTATCAAAAAGTAATAATAATTTTAATTCAACTTTGGGATGATCACTGTTTTGCCTCCAGACTTCCCTTTTGAAATCAATTCTGCTTAATCAGTCATTCAATCTAATTTAGAATCAAAGACTTTGAATGGTGGCTCACGCCTGTAATTCTAGCACTTTGGGAGGCTGAGGTGGGCAGATCGCTTGAGCCCAGGAGTTTGAGACCAGCCTGGGCAACATGGTGAAACCCTAGCTCTACAAAAAGTGCAACAAGGCCAGGCGCAGTGGCTCACGCCTGTAATCCCAGCACTTTGGGAGACCGAGGCAGGCAGATCACCTGAGATCAGGAGTTTGAGACCAGCCTGACTAACAAGGTGAAACCCCGTCTCTTTAAAAAAAAAAAAAAAGTAAAATTAGCTAGACATGGTGACACATGCCTGTGGTCGCAGCTACTCAAGAAGCTGAGGTAGGAGGATGGCTTGAACCTGGCAGGCAGAGGTTGCAGTGAGCCAAAGTCATGCCACGGCACTGCAGCCTGGTGACAGAGCCGGACTCTGTCTTAAAAAAAAAAAAGAAATAATCACAGACTTTAGAAGTGGAAATGATGATATCATGATAGCTAACATTTGTTGAGTGTTTACCGAGGGCTAGTTATTGTGCTTTACTACAAAGGAATTAAAAACTTGCTATTTAAATCACAACTTCCTTGTGAGGACAGGGAGTCTCTTATCTGGAAGGTTCACTGAGCACCTTGGCTCAACTATGCAAAGTGAGTGCAGAAGGAAATTTGGTGCTGAAAGCTAGAGAAAGCCCAACTACTCAGCCTCGTGAAAAGAGAAGAATGTGGAGTTCTGGGGTAAACACAAAGGGAAGGAATGAGGAGGAGAGACGAGAAACAGAGGGTGTGGGAGGGGGTTCAGTCAATATGGTGGTGGATGGACCTCAAGTTGCTCAAATGATCAAGGGATCCTTCCATTTTCAGTACAACGTCTTTCACTGTGTCTGTTACACAATGCGCAGTGCCCTGTGGAGGTGACTTATGTTTGGTGATTTTTTCTGGTAAAATTTTCCCGCATGGGTTGGGAACAATGGCTCATACCTGCAATCATAGCACTTTGGGAGGCCGAGGCAGGCTAATCACCTGAGGTCAGGAGTTTGAGACCAGCCTGGACAACATGGTGAAATCCCCTCTCTGCTAAAGGTTAAAAAATTAGCTGGGTGTGGTGGCTCATGCCGGTAATCCCAGCTGCTGAGCCAAGATCATGCCACTGAACTCCAGTTTGAGTGACAGAGTGAGACTCCGTCTCAAAAATAAATAAAAGAAAATAAAATTTCCCACATGGGGAAACACAGTATAGAAGAGGACCAGCATGGTTTTCTTTATGTTTTTTGCTTTTTTATTTTGTTTTGAGACAAAGCTTGCCCAGACTGGAGTGCAATGGCAAGATCTCAGCCCCCCCCTGCAACCTCCGCCTCCTGGGTTCAAGTGATTCTCCTACCTCAGGCTCCAGAGTAGCTGGGATTACAGGCATGCACCACCACGCCTGGCTAATTTTTTGGTAGTTTTAGTAGAGACAGGGTTTTGCCACATTGTTCAAGCTGGTCTCGAACTCCTGACCTCAGGTGATCGCCAGCCTTGGCTTCCCTAAATTCTGGGATTACAGGCCTGAGCCACCGTGCCTGGCCCAGCATGTTTAAGACATAGAGACAATACTTAAGCAGAATTAATTCACCACGTGCCAAAACTCAAAAGCCGAGATGAGCCGAAGAGGGCAAGCCCCACCACCTCCCCACCCACTACCGCATGACAGCTGGAGTTTGAGGACATTTTATCTATAATTGAGGGAGTAGCAAGACCCTAGCTGATCTCTAGGTAACACTTCCATTGTCCACTTTCTTTAATCTTCACAACAGTCCTATTAGGTAGATATTAATAGTATTCCCAAACACAGTTAAGGAGCTCCAGGCTCAAAAAGGGCAAGCAATATCTTATGAACAAAAATTGAATTACTGATTACTGAACTTCTAATTAATTTTACAGACAAGGAGACTCTTCCATTCTCATCACATAGAAATGCTGGATAAAATTTAACCCTTTGTCCCAGTTTTTAAATACCCAGCCAGTCCTGAAAACAAGAAAAGAATATCCCCCAGACTCCAGAGCAGGGAGCGGGAGCTAAAAAGAAATTGTCCATGAGGGTATTGGAGTTAGATAAATGCTGCAGAGACTGGTGATTAAACAAATGCTCAGAACCTCTCAGCCTATGAGAGGTGAGAACCTGGAACTGACCACCCCTCACCCCAGCATAAATTTGGGCACCAAGAAACAGGCAACAGTTCTTCTTTTAGCCAGAAACACAAGAAAATTGACCATCTTCCAAGACCATAGAAAGTAAGAGAATCAACTTGGGCACAGAGGCTCATGCCTGTAATCCCAGTACTTTGGGAGGCTAAGGCAGGAGGATTGCTTTAGTCCAGTTGTTCGAGACCAGCCTGGGCCATATAGTAAGACCACATCTCTACTAAAAATTAAAAAAATTAGCCCAGGGTGGTAGTTCATGCTGACAGTCCCAGCTACTCAGGAGGCGGAGGTGGGAGGATCACTTGAGGGTTGAGACTGCAGTGAGCTGTGATCACACCACTGCACTCCAGCTTGGGTGACAGTGAAACTCTGTCTCGAGAAAAAAAAAGAATCACTCGAAAGAAAGCAGAACATCTACCTGCATCATACACTAACCTGTGGCCTTAATCCACACTATCAATCAGTCAAAAGAACCTGCTGGGCACGGTGGCTCACGCCTGTAATCCCAGCACTTTGGGAGGCCAAGGCAAGCAGATCACGAGGTCAGGAGGTTGAGACCAGCTGACCAAAATAGTGAAACCCTATCTCTACTAAAAATACAAAAATTAACTAGACGTGGTGGCCTGCGCTGCGTGCGCCTGTAATCCCAGCTACTCGGGAGGGTGAGGAAGGAGAATCACTTGAACCCTGGAGGCAGAGCTTGCAGTGAGCCGAGATAGCGCCATTGCACTCCAGCCTGGGCAACAAGAGGGAAACTCCATCTCAAATAAATAAATAGATAGATAAATTCAACTGAACTAGAAATAAAATGAGAGTCATTAAAAATAAAACTTCAACGAACACATCAGACAACACATTAAAGAGAGAACTAATAAACTAAAAGGTAGATTTGAGAAAATCATCCAAAATGCCGCTCATAAAGAGGTGAAAAGTATGAAAGAAATTAGAAACAGTTCATACAGAAGGAACAGAGTCAACCTATATTTATTGGGAGTCCTAGAGGATCGATAGAGACAAGAGGAGGGAGGTAATATCAGGCATCCATGCCAAATCATTCTGCAGGAGTGAGCAGAAAGTGATATTTTAGACACAAAAGTTTAGGTAATTTTACTGCAAACAATTCCTTGTTAAGAAAAATAACAAAAACGGTACCTCAGCAAGTAAGAAACCAAACCTATAAGGAAGGTGTCTAACGCAAAAAGCCAACAGTGAGTCAGGAATTGATTAAAACGTTGATACATCTAAACAATATTCACTGTAAAATGATGATAATTAACAATAGTGAAGAACAACTGGGAGGATTTATTTTTATTTTGTAAGTGAAACTAAAATATTGCCCAACAACAATGCGGAAGATGGGAGAAGGTTTGAGGAGTAAAAGCATACAAAGTTCCTTGTATTGTTTGAGGAAATCTTAGAGATTTTGATTAGATCTAAACCTGCAATCATGCATGCTAATAATTAACCACCAATGAAAATAAATCAAATGTTTAACTTCTAAACAAGGGAAGGGAAAAGAGTGGATGAAGAAGCAAAGAAAAAGCATAGTACACATAATAGGTGCTGGCTCACGCCTGTCATCTCAGCACTTTGGGAGGCCAAGGCGGGCAGATCACATGAAGCCAGGAGTTTGAGACCAGCTTGGTCAACATGGTAAAACCCTGTCTCCACTAAAAATACAAAAATTAGCTGGACATGGTGGCACATACCTGTGATCCCAGCCTCTCGGGAGGCTGAGGCAGGAGAATCACTTGAACCAGAGGAGAGGGTTCCAGTGAGTCGAGATCATGCCACTGCACTCCAGCCTGGGGCAATAAAGTGAGACCCTGTTAAAAAAAAAAAAAGAAAAGAAAACTGTAAGAAAAAGCTAAATAAGTAAAAACAAGCCCAAACGTATCAGGAATCATAAGAAATATGAATGGCAATAGAGACATTCTCACACTTATTCCCAAGAAAAAATATTCCAAGATGCACATTACAGCATTGTTTTTAATGGAAAAACATTAGAAACAATCCAAATTTATGAGCCTTAGGCCATTAGATAAATACATTGTGGCATATTTATAATTTGAAACTCTCTAGAGGGTTTAAAGGTGGACAAAATTTACTTATATATGAGATTTGGGGGTTTTGTTTGTTTGAGACAGGGTGTCACACTGTCACCCAGGATGGAGAGTAATGGTGGGATCATGGCTCAATGCCACCTGGACTTCCGGGGCTCAAGGGATGCTCCCGCCTCCTGAGTAGCTGGAACCACAGGTGTGCACCACCACACCTGGCTAATGTTTTATTTACTGTAGAGACAGGGTCTCACTATGTTGCCCAGGCTGGTCTTGAACTCCTGGGCTCAACTAATCCTCCTGCTCCAGCCTCCCAAAGTGCTGGGATAACAGATGTGAGCCACTGTGTCCAGCCTAATATTTATTTTTCTATATCGACATGGATAGTGCTCAAAATTGTAACAACTGAAAAAAACAAGTTGCAGAGTTTTATATACATGTAGTATCACATATATAACACATACTATATATTATATAATTAAGAATATATATTATTATGTTCCGTAATTATATTATATATGATAATAGATACTTAAATATGTATAAATATATACAAATAAAATTTATATGGAATAACAATATAGTATATATTCAAGATTTATATAATATATAATATAAAAGTTTTATCATATAGAAAATATAATATAAAATTATATATTATATACTACATTTTATGTATATTATATATACATGTTTTTATAATTTATTTATGAACAACATATAGTATTCTTTGACTATGTAAATAATGGCATTATACTATATGTAATATAGTATATATTTATATAATGTTATATTAACATAATATTAATAATATATTAAGATTATCTAAGTATATGGCATTATACTGTATGTAATATAGTATTCTATTAGTAATTATATTACTAATATATTAGTATGATCATATATTTAATTATACTAATAATAGTATAATTATATATTTAAGCATGGAGGTCAATGGGAATTTTAAAAAGTTTTTTAAAAATTATATATTATAGGCTGGGCACATTGGCTCACACCTGTAATCCCAGCACTTCAGGAGGCCGGGGCAGGAGGATCACGTCAGGTCAGCAGTTGGAAACCAGCCTGGCCAGCATGGTAAAACCCCATCTCTACTAAAAATAAAATTAGCTGGGTATGGTGCTGTATGCCTATAATCCCGGCTACTCAGGAGGCTGCCACAGGAGGATGGTCTGAACCCAGGAGAGGGAGGTTGCAGTGAGCTGAGATTGTACCACTGCACTCCAGCCTGGGGTACAGGGTGAGACACCATCTCAAAAAAAATTATATATTATAATTATATTAGTACTATTAAATTACTAATATATACTAATATATTAATAATTACATAGAGTATAACGCCATGTACTATAGATAATATTATCTATTATATAGCATAATGCCATTTGTTTAAATATTTAAGGAATGCTGTATGTTGTTCATAAATAAACTATAAGGACATGGATGAGAAGGATACAGATGCTTCTGGAATGAAGAAAGAGGGGAAAGAGAAGTTCAATTGTATCTTTTTTCTCTTTTTTGAGATAGAGTCTCACTCTTCCACCCAGGCTGGAGTGCAGTAATGCGATTTTGGCTCACTGAAACCTTCACCTCTCAGGTTCAAAGATTCTCCAGCCTCAGACTCCCGAGTAGCTGGGATTACAGGCACCTACCACCACATCCGGCTAATTTTTGTATTTTTAGTAGAGACGGAGTTTCACCATGCTGCCCCAGGTTGGTCTCAAACTCTTGACCTCAGGTGATCCGCCCATCTCGGCCTCCCAAGGTGCTGGGATTATAGGCATGACCCACTGCGCCTGGCCATTCAATTTTATCTTTAATGCATTATTTCTTTAAAAATAGCTGAAACAAAGACATCAAAAAGTTAACAATGTGTTAATTTCTGTCGGTGGTTTATCATACTCTGTACTTTTCTGGATGCTTAAAATACGTTATAATAAAAATGCATTCGTGATTCACAATATTATAGAGCTGGGATGTTTAACAAATTAAATTTACATTAACATTTGAATTAATTAAAATTTTAGTTTCAAAATGGCTCTAGCAACATTTCTTTTCTTTCTTTCTTCTTCTTCTTTTTTTATAATAGATTCAGGGTCTCACAATGAGCCATGGTGCCTGGCCACTTCTCATTTTTAATAGTGTAGTATTGGTGATAGTAAATTGCAGACCAAATGGGCCCTGAGCATGCAGCATAGATATAGACCCTTACGGGAACTTGGTTAAATGATGTTATTCCGTCATATTATGTTTTATCAAATTATTTGCAGTTTCTGGAAAGCTCATGTCCAATTAATCGAGATTTTCCCATAGCATTTCAGCTGATAACAGTCACAGTAATTTAGAACATGTAATAATGATAGGGTTGTTCCAGTTACTACATACTTGATTCCCAAACAGTTCCAATTCCACCCAGTGACCTGCCAAAGTATAAATCTGGTAAAATTAACAAAGAAAGACATTTCTCAGATTTTCTCATTTACTAAAGTAAGGGTTGTAAAAAAATTATCTGAACAGCCAGTATTTCACTAGGAATTTCAACATTAACAACAACAAAAATGCATTACAAAAGCATTGAGAAGGTCAGGAAACCCAGCACTGGCTTTAGGAAGAGAGAGATATGAGACCTTGCCCTCAGCCCACAGAATTACTGCAGGCCATGAATTTCTTTCCATCTGGGCTTTAATTGGCTTTCTCCCTGACACAAATTCTCCTGACTCTCCTCTGTCTAATCAAAGCTGAGCTGTGAAGTACAGCAAAGCAAAGTGAATTTTATTCTGTATGTAGATAGCTCCCCAAATACAGTGGTTTTATCAGTCATCATCAGATTAGCACATGGACAATTCCTTGGGCTACAGAAAGCTTTGGGGGATATAAAACTGTTGATCATATCTTCCTAAGTAGCAGGTCAATTTCAATACTATGATTCCATGAACAGGTGAGATATATTTATTCATTCATTCAACAGTTATATTTTCGAGCACCTACTAGATATCAGGCACTGTCCTATGAGATACAGTGATGTAGACAGACATGGCCCCTGGCCTTATGTTGCTGATAATCCACATGGAAGAGCTGTCATCCTAGCCTGTGATACAAGGTAATATATAAGTGAATCCCAGCCAACCAAAAATGCTAAGTGATTTGCAGCCTGATGAATGGTGAAGTCAGGTTCTGTTTGTAAACAGAATTAGGATCTTTGTAAAAGATGAAGCTGAATTTTTTCCAAAATTCCAGTCACTGGAAATCTTAGTGAAGAAAATCTCAATCTCTGAGCCATACCTATGTTTTTCTTTTTTAATTTTTAAAGAATTACTTTCTTTTCTTTTTTTGAGACAGGGTCTCCTCTGTTGCCTAGGCTGGAGTGCAGTGGTGCCATCATAGCTCACTGCAGCCTCAACCTCCCAGGCACAAGCAATCCTCCCACCTCAGCCTCTCCAGTAATTGAGACTACAGGGGCACACCATCACACTTGGCTATTTTTTAATTTTTTTGTAGAGACAGGGGTCTCTGCTCTGTTGCCCAGGCTGGTCTCAAACTCCTGGATGCAAGCCATCCTCCCACTTTGGCCTCACAAATTGCTGGGGTTACAGTTATGAGTGACCTTGCCTGGCCATCCATGGTTTTTATTAAACACCCAAATTTCCCTAATTCTACCAGAATAAATATGCAGCCACCACCTTACAGATTTTCTGAGGAAGACCCAAATTCTAACAGAGGGATTGAATTAAAAGAAACAAGATGCTCCGGTGTGGTTTAAGGCAAAAGATAATGCGTAAGAAGTAGAAAAGAAGAAAGTACAGTGATTGTGCGTGCCTTGGAGAGGAAGCTAACCTTCACTGAGCATCTCCTTGGTTTCATGGGCCATTTATCCATCGTTCATTCAATTCTCCCAACAACTCTGCAAAGTGGACCCTCTCACCCCTATTTCACCATTGAAGAAAATGAAGTTCAGGTTGGGAGTGGTGGCTCACACCTAGAATCCCTAGGGAGGGAGGGAAGGAGGGAGGGAGGGAGGGAGGGAGG
>PVKP010022364.1:0-37787 GCA_004027715.1 Plecturocebus donacophilus | reverse complement strand
AGAAACAAAGAGGGACATTACATGGTGGTGAAAGGATCAATGCAACGAGAAGAGCTAACGATCCTAAATATATACGCACCCATTACAGGAGCACCCAGATACATAGGGCAAGTTCTTAATGACTTACAAAGAGACTTAGACTCCCACACAATAATAGTGGGAGACTTTAACACTACACTGTCAATATTACACAGATCAAGGAGATAGAAAATCAACAAGGATATCCAGGACTCGAACTCAGACCTGGAACAACCAGACTTAACAAATATTTACAGAACTCTCCTCCCACAAATCCACAAAACATACATTTTTCTCAGTATCACATTATACCTATTTTAAAAGTGACCACATAACTGGAAGTAAATCACTCCCCAGCAATTGCATAGCATTTCACAGGTTTAAATAAAATATTGATTGGCAGCTTATTTGTTATTTTCATCCCCTATTGCTTCCTGTCTCCATTGTTAAACACAATTATTGGCATAAAAGAGGTTTTAATACCCATTTTTAGACTGTATTCTAGCCTGGGCAATAAAACAAGAATCCCATTCTCTCTCCCTCTTTCTCTTCCTCTTTCTTTCTTTTCTTTTTTTTTTTTTCTTTTGCTGTTTCTTTCTTTCTCCTTTTCTCTCTTTTTCTAAAATCTCTTCCTCTTTCTTTCTCTTTCATTCATTTTTTTCTTTTACTGTTTCTTTCTCTTTTTCTCTTTTTCTAAAATCTCTTCCTCTTTCTTTCTCTTTCATTTTTTTCTTTCTTTTGCTGTTTCTTTCTTTCTCCTTTTCTCTCTTTTTCTAAAATCTCTTCCTCTTTCTTTCATTCTTTTTATTTAAAAAAAATTTATGTGTATAAAGCTCATATTTATTCATATCTAGTTACATATATGCTCAATATATATAACAATGAAAATGGGATTATACTGTTCATTATGTTGGTAAGTTTTTCCCATTTAGTAATGTGTTATGAACAATTTTTGTCATTAAATAATCTACAACATGATTTTTCATGACTCCATATGGGTGCCATGATTTAGCCAACTAATCTACTATCATTAGGCATTTAGATCTTCTGTTTTCACTAATACAAATAAAATGTTTTAACTTCTTTATGTGTAGAGCTCTGTAGAAAGATGTATTTCCTTAGGGACCTAGAAATGGGATTGCTGAGTCAAGGGTTACACCAGAGTTTCTCAGCCTCAACATTATTGACCTTTTGGGCCAGATAATTGTTTGTTGTGTGGGGCTTATGTTTAGTAGCATCCCTGGTGTGTACCCAAAAGATGCCAATAGCACCCCTCTTCCCAAGTTGTGACAATTAAAAATGTCTCCAGACGTTGCTGACTGTCCCCTACAAGGCAAAATTGCCTCCTTTTGAGAACCACTGGGTTATACAATTTATACTTCAATTAGGAGTGTATGAAAATGTTTTTGTTCCTGTATCCTCAGTAACAGTGAATATTACCAGTTTTAAATCATCATATACTAAGAAAAGGGGGTTGGGGTGAGAACAATAAATATACCTAGCAGTATATCATGAATTATTCCCATACTGTGGCTTCTAATATGCTGTTATCTAACTGTACCAGGATTATTAGTAAATGCAAATATATGTTAATTTCCTAGGCTTATATACTATTTCAAGTTAGTAGCAATTTGCAGACATATTAAAAACCTTATTCATGATTCTAAAAAATTACAAAATCCACATTTAATTTTTGTATTTTGTAATCTTTTTTTTTTTTTTTTTTTGAGACAAAGTCTCACTCTGTCACTAGGCTGGAGTATAGTGGCACAGTCTTGGCTCACTGCAACCTCTGCTTCATGGGTTCAAGTGATTCTCCTGTCTCAGCCTCCCGAGTAGCTGGGACTACAAGTGTGTGCCACCATGCCAGCTAGTTTTTGTGTTTTTAGTAGACACGGGTTTTCACCATGTTGGCCAGGATGGTCTTGATCTCTTGACCTCATGATCCACCTGCCTTGGCCTCTCAAAGAGCTGGATTACAGGCATGAGCCACCTCGTGGCCATAATCTTTTAATTTTTTTTTTTTTTTTTTGAGACAGAATCTTGCTCTGTTGCCAGGCTGGAGCACAGTGGCACAGTCTCAGCTCACTGCAATGTCCGCCTCCTGGGTTCAAGCGATTTTTTCCGCCTCAGCCTCCCAAGTAGCTGGGACTACAGATGCGTGCCAAACGCCCAGCTAATTTTTATATTTTTAGTAGAGATGGGATTTCATCATGTTGGCCAGGATAGTCTCAATCTCTTGACCTCGTGATCCACCCGCCTCGGCCTCCCAAAGTGCTGGTATTACACCGTGCCTGGCCAATCTTTTAATTTTTGAAGAGGAATATTACTACCTTAAGAAAATGGGTGAGGGGCCAAATGCAATGGCTCACACCTGTAATCCCAGCACTTTGGGAGGCTGAGATGGGTGGATCACTTGAGGTCGGGAGTTCAAGACCAGCCTGACCAGTGTGGTGAAACCCCACCTCTACTGAAAAGACAAAAATTAGCAGGGCGTGGTGGCACATGCCTATAGTCCCAGCTACTCGGGAGGCTGAAGCCGATGAATTTCCTGAACCCAGGAGGTAGAGTTCAGTCACAGTGAGCTGAGATGGCGCCACTGCACTCCAGCCTAGGCAACAGCATGAGGCTCTGTCTGAAAAAAAGATAAGAAAATGGTTGAGGAAGTTTGGGGAGTTTTGTTCCAAATTTTTTATGTCTTTTACCAGTTTTTCTACAATTTCACCAACTTTATGCTTTACTTTTTTATTTTTACTAATGCAGTAAGCTAGACTCACTTTTAAATTCTCAGTAATATAGAAGGCAATAGTGCTTATTGTCCCAGGTTGAACTCCTTTCTCTCCAGAATAACTATGTAGTTCTTAGTCTCCTACTTTATGAATGAAACTATCTGAAGGGCCCATTTTTTATGTGGCCTGATTCCCTCACCTCCTTGGAAACTTTTTGCTTCCCTCTGTCAGCAGCGAGCCCAAAGAGATGGTTGAAAAGTCCAAAACCCCGAGCCGAAGAAACTCCCGAACTGAAGAACCAACTGTGGTTTCTGAAAGTGTAGAAAATGGACATCGTAAACGATCTGCTCGACCTGCTTCAGCCTCCACCTCTGCTAAAGGTTAGCAGTGGGATAAGGGTGCTATTTGTGGGTCAAATAGAGCAATAGAGTCCTTATCACAGTGGCAGAAGACCGTCCTTCATCGTTGCTTCTGTTCCTGAAGTGCATCACATGTCTTTGTCTTCTACTACTTGTTTGGTCTTTCCGTTATTTGTTCATTTAACTATATGTTTTCTGTGTGTGTACACAAGAGCAACAAGCACTGCTGGAAAAAAGAACATAATTGGGCAGATTTGTTCCACTAGTTTTTTGTTTTTGTTTGGTTGGTTTTTTTTTGTTTTGTTTTCTTTTGTTTTGTTTTTGCGACAGGGTCTCACTTTGTTGCCTGGGCTAAAGAGTGCAGTGGCACAATCACAGCTCACTGCAGCCTCGAATTCCTGGGCTCAGGTAATCCTCCTACCTCAGCCTTCTAAAGCTGGGATTACAGGGATGAGCCACCACACCTGGCCTTGATTCCACTTTTTTTTTTTTTTTGAGACGGAGTCACATTCTGTTGCCCAGGCTGGAGTGCAGTGGCATGATCTTGGCTCGCTGCAATCCTGCCTTCTGGATTCAAGTGATTCTCCCGCCTCAGCCTCCCAGGTAGCTGGGATTACAGGTGCATGCCACCATGCCCAGCTAGTGTTTCTGTTTTTAGTAAAGACAGGGTTTCGTCATGTTGGCCAGGCTGGTCTCAAACTCCTAACCTCAAGTGATCTGCCCACCTTGGCCTCCCAAAGTGCTGGGATTGCAGGCTGATCCACCATGCCCAGCTGATTCCACTTTAAATTTATTATCACCCACTTCACATAGGTTCTGAATATGGCCCAGGTATCTTTCATGTTTCCATGGTCAACTCTCTTTCTCACTACTCTTTTTAAACCTCTAGTCTATACGTCCACTCCCTCTTGGGGGAACTCTTACCTCCTCACAGAGAAAACAGAATTCCCTCAGCTTCCCACTACCAATAAAATCTAACAGTATCCTCCTTTGTGCTTACTATAATAGAGCAGATGTCCTTCCTCAAGTCTAAGGCTGGTTCCTCCATCCATGCCTTTTACCCTATCTCTTCTGACCTTCTCAAGAACTTTACCCTGTAAGTGTTCTCTGTTGACTACTATCTCCTTTTTGAATTAACTCTTCCCTTGGGTTCTGTGACCAAGAACTCTGTTATTTTCTGCTACCACCTCTCCAGCTGCTCCTTCTCAGTCTCCCTTCCCAGCCATTAGATGGTGACCTTCCTCAGACTTTGGTCTTGAGTCACCTTTTCTCTTCAAATTTGTATTTTCTTTGTAATGGATCTCAGTCATGCACCTCTTTTTTAGTTACAACCTTTCACAGATGACTTGCAAATTTGTATTTCTCTTTCTAGTACAGACCCCTAGAGATCTTAGACAACTGTATGCACATCCTTATTGGAACCTCAGACTCAACATGTCTAAAACCAAACTTGTGATTTTTACCCCCAACAATGAGGTCCTCTGCCATTGTTCCCCATCTTAATAAATGGCACCACCATCTATCCATTAGGCAAGTCCTCCTTGATACCCCTCTCCCTCACCCTTATATCAAATTCATCACAAGAAGCTGCCCATTTTATCTCAGATGGCCCTTTTCCATCTTCATTACTACCCACTAGCTTAAAACCCTTCAATGATTTACCATTGTAATTAGGATTCAAGTCCGAAAGCTTCAACCTAGCCCACAAGCTTCTGTGTGGTCTTGGCCCTGTCATCTCCTAGCCTCATCCCACTCCCCTTGGCAGCTTTTGGACATGCTGTCCTCATTCCTCCCATCACAGGCCTGTACATATGTGGCAGCTCCTGCAGGAAGTGCTCTTCCCTCTTCCCACCTCTCTTCTCCTTAACTTCCCAACCTTTCTACTTACCTTAGCTCAGTTCTCACTGTGGTGGGGAATCACAGCACCAGGTGCTTCTTTGTGACACCACAGCTATAACTTTATGTCAGTTTGTGGCATAGGTAATTAGTATGTGTACTCGGTTAGAGCAGGAGATTATGTCTGATTTTGCTTACCACTGTATCCCTGGTGCCTAGTATGGTACCAAATACAGAGATATACCAATCAGTAATTATCAGATGAATAACCATCAAATATGTATTAAATACTTACTACATGTCAGACCCTGAGGTTATAATAGTGAAAAGACAGAGTCTCAGCCAAGCACAGTGGCTCACACCTGCAATCCCAGGATTTTGGGAGGCCAAGGTAGGTGGATCTCCTGAGGCCCAGAATTCGAGACCAGTCTGACCAACATGGTGAAACCCGGTCTCTACTGAAAAATTAGCTGGGTGTGGTGATGAGCACCTGTAATCCCAGCTACTCAGGAGGCTGAGGCAGGAGAATTGTTTGAACCTGGGAGGTAGAGGTTGCAGTGAGCTGAGATTGTGCCATTGCACTCCAGCCTGGGTGACAGAGCGAGACTCTGTCTCAAAAAAAAAAAGTCTCTGTCTTCACCACATTGAAAGATGAATTCAATACTCTGTGTTAAATGTTAAATGCTATGATAGCAAAATTACCTGGCATTGTAAGAGCATATAGCTGGGATGCCTTGCTCTTCAAGTAAGAAGGCTTTCTGGAAAAAAATCACATTTAAGCTGAGACCTGAAAAATGAGGAGGCAGTAACCAGATCATTCTCTCAGGAAATGTGCTGAGCTTGAGTAGTTCAGTTTGGATAAGGTAGGAGCTGGGATCCTGGCTGAGTACCTGATATCAGGAGGACTGCTGAGAAATGGTCAAGTACCAGTGGGATCCCAGCCTAAAGACCAGGCAGATTCTGGTACACCCACACTGGACACTACACTGGACACGGATCTGAGGACTCAGCTGCTGTTGGCAGGTTATATCTCTAGGCAAGAATGTCACAATGCTTCACAAGAGCCTCTGGGAGTAGGCCACAGGTCCACAGGTCATATACAGGTAAAATTGAGCTATAGAAAGTACCATCACCATACTTAGCCAGCTGGAGAGTTAGGGGACGAGGGTGAAAGGGGCCTTCTTTCTTTTCCAGGAATACTGTGTACACCACAATCAGGGTCCTTTTAGGTACCTTCACTTTAGGTGGAGAAATGAAGCCAGTAACTTCCTTCCTCCTCCCTGGGAATCATCTCTAGGCAGAAACTAGTTTGGAAGGAAGCATACTTTTCAGTATATTGAAGTACTAAACTTAGAGCATAAAAAGGGGCCAGGCGCAGTGGCTCACACCTGTAATCCTAGCATTTTGGGAGGCCAAGATGGGCAGATCAAGAGGTCAGGAGATCGAGACCATCCTGGCTAACATGGTGAAACCCCGTCTCTATTAAAAATACAAAAAATTAGCCAGGCCTGGTGGTGTCCACCTGTAGTCTCAGCTACTTGGGAGGCTGAGGCAGGAGAATCACTTGAACCCTGGAGGCAGAGGTTGCAGTGAGCTGAGATCGTGCCACTGGACTCTAGCCTGTGCGACAGAGCAAGACTCTGACTCAAAGGAAAAAAAAAAGGGGGAACATGCCTGGAGTTCTGTGGGAAGATCTGCTTCCCTTCAGTTCTGCATGTTCTTGTAGCCTTTCATTATCCCAAAGGAGCAAGGTCTTCTAGGCTATAGAATATGGTATGTAATTACCTTTAAAGCAGGGAAAAGGTATTGGCCTTTAAAGATATCACACACCAGATCTTGGAACCTTGACCTCAGCCCAGAGCCTCAAGGTACTAAAGGTGTTATTTACAGGGCACCAGAAAGAATCTAAGAAGCAGCTGGGACAGTTAAAAAGAGATGCTCAAATTAGAACCGCTCTGTAGAGAACTACCAGCCAAGAAAAGATGGAAAGCTAGAACCTGTTTTAGGGGGTGTTAGGAATGGGGAATAAGCCTGTACACTTAAACTGGACATTGTCCCAAGGTGGTAGTGGTGATGTTGGAATGCCTGGCACATCCATGATTTGAGGCTTAGCAGTTGGCTTAGAAGAGGGGCATAATGATTCTCAGGCTTTGTGCTCTTGCATAGAGAGGTGTTAAATGTCTCCCTAAAGAATGGCATAGCTAAAAAGATTAAAAAAAAAAAAAAAAAAGAATGGCATAGCTCTGGCCAGTCCCTGGAATCACAGTCATGTACAGGTCTCCACATCAGTCTCAAGACCTCAGGCCGTCATTCTCTAACTGTCCCCGGTTAAGTTACCATATATGAGTAGAAAAACAGACTCAGTTCTCCTGCTATACTCTCACAACATGCTTCTGACACCAGATGTATGGTGTTTTCTCCCCATGCATCAAGCAAGCAATCAGTTCTGCCTCACACACCAGCTGGGTATCCTCCAATCCAATTCTGACACTACCTGCCTAGAGATAGTATCAGATTCCACAGGTTGAGGGCTCAGTCCACCGGACTGCTGCCCACTTATAGTGCCAGGCACAAGCCCCAGGTTGTTTTACCTGTGCTTCTGACCAGCTGGCTAAAAACTGGAGTTTCCATGAACCCCTTCTAACCAGGTTCAGTTAATTTGCTAGAGTGGCTCATAGAACTCAGGGAAACATATTTACCAGTTTATTATAAAGCTTTTTTCTTCGTCTTTTTTTTTTTTAAATAGAGATGGGGTGTCACCATGTTAGCCAGGCTGGTCTCAAACTCCTGACCTCACGTGATCCATCTCGGCCTCCCAAAGTGCTGGGATTACAGGTTTTTGTTTTTTTTTTTTTTGTCACCATGTTGCCCAGGCTGGAGTGCAGTGGCAATCTCGGCTTACTGCAACCTCCACCTCCCAGGTTCAAGCGATTCTTATACCTCAACCTCCTGGGTTGCTGGCATTACAGAGGATCACACCACCATGCCTGGCTAATTTGTGTGTGTGTGTGTGTGTGTGTGTGTGTGTGTGTCTGTGTGTGTATTTTTTTAGTAGAGACAGGGTTTCGCCATGTTGGCCAGGCTGGTCTTGAAATCCTGACCTTAAGTGATTCACCTGCCTCAGCTTCCCAAGTAGCTGCAACTACAGGTGTCCACCACCACGCCTGGCTAATTTTTTAATTTTTTTGTAGAGACAGGGTCTCCCTGTGTGCCCAGGTTGATCTTGAGCTCCTGACCTCAAATAATCCTCCCACCTTGGCCTCCATATGAAAGATTTTTTTTTTAATTTTTACTTTTATTTTATTTTTTGAGACGGAGTCCCACTCCATTGCCCAGGCTGGAGTGCAGTGGCATGATCTTGGCTAATTGCAACCTCTGCCTCCTGGGTTCAAGCAGTTCTTATGCCTCAGCCTTCTGAGTAGCTGGAATTACAGGCGCCTGCCACCATGCCTGGCTAATTTTTATATTTTTAGTAGAGATGGAGTTTCACCATGTTGGCCAAGCTGGTCTCAAACTCCTGACCTCAAATGATCCACCTGCCTCAGCTTCCCAAAGTGCTGGGATTACAGATGTGAGCCACCATGCCCAGTCAGGTTTTTTTTTCTTTTTTTTGAGACAGGGTCTCACTGTGTCACCTAGGCTGGAGTGCAGTGGCACTGTCATCACTCACTTCAGCCTTACACTGTTGGGCTCAAGCAATCCTCCTGCCTTAGCCTCCTGAGTAATTGAGACTACAGGCACACACCACCATGGCTAGCTAATTTTTTTTAGTTTTTGTAGAGACAGGACTCACCATGTTGCCCACGCTGGTCTAGAGCTCCTGGGCTCAAGTGATCTCCCCACCTTTGCCTCCCAAAGTGCTGGGATTACAGGCGTGAGCCACTATGCCCTGCTGATATTTTAAAGCAGTGGTCCCCAATCTCCAGGCCATGGACTGTTTGGTAGTGGTCTGTGGCCTGTTAAGAACTGGGCTACACAGCAGGAGGTGAGTAGGGGGTAAGCAAGCATTACCACCTGAGCTCCGTCTCCTGTCAAATTAAAGGTGGCATTAGATGCTCATAGGAGTGTGAACCCTATTGTGAACTGTGCATGTGAGGGATCTAGGTTGCATGCCCGTTATGAGGATTTAATCCCTGATAATGAGGTGGAACAGTTTCATCCTGAAACCCTCTCCCGCCAACCCCCAGTCCGTGGAAAAATTGTCTTCCACGAAACCAATCCCTGGTGCCAAAAGGTTGGAGACCACTGTTTTAAAGGATATAAATGAACAGCCAGATGAAGAGATACATAGGGCAAGGTCTGGATGGGTCCCAAGTGTAGACGCTTCCATCCCTGTGGAGTTGGTGCCCTACCCTCTTAGCAGATGGATGTGTTCTTGTTCACCTGCGAAGCCCCCTGAATTCAGTCTTTTTGTGGATTTTGTTTTTTGTAGTTGTTGTATGGAGGAAGGAGAAAGGGAGGAAGGTCCCTTTTAGGTTTTTAGGGAGGCTTCAGTACATAGGCATGATTGATAAAAGAGTTGGCCATTTGTGATCAACTCAACCTCAGGGCTGTTGCAGGAACCATGGACAAAAGGCCAGATATTTTAACAAAAGATTGTTCAGTCACTTAGGAAATTACAAGAGTTATAGGAGCTGTGAGCCAGGAATGTGGAACAAAAACCAAAAAATATGTAGCATAGTATCACAGTTACCTTTTGAATCAGAAATGAGTACTGTAGCTCTTTTGGTTTTTAAGTATCAAAGCTCTTGGAGCCAAATTAAAGATTATGCCTATTTTTGGTCTGTATATTGTATCCAAAAATGTGAACCAAGTTATAAAATAATGTAGTGTGATTGTATTTAAACCCATACCCAGAATGTGATCACAAAATACTGAGCTGCTATCTAAAATGTATGCATCTCAAATGCAGTGCTGGGTACCTGAAATATGAATGATCTTCCTGCAGAATCCATACTTTTTAAAGTTTGGAGGGGGAAAGGGGCTTTTTGTTTTTGCATTTAATAAGAGTTTGGTCATACATATCATATGCAAACAAACGCAGAAACATTGTGTTTTTCATGAAAATCTCTAAAGCTGAGAAACACTATGAGCAGTTTATAATGAAAAGTGTTGCTATTTTTGTATTGTTGGAGAACCAGTGACATTAATCATGCTACTGCTGTGAGAGTCAAGTTTGCTTACATCATGCTGGCCAAGGCCTGCCAGACTGCCAGATCAGAGCAGGTGGGGAGGATGATTTCTGGGCAAGTACAGGAAGGCCCACATGGTTTTGGTCATTCTTTGATCCATTGTTTTGGTTGGTTGAGTCACTTTTAATTACACAAAAATTGACTATCACAAATCATTTTTTAAAATTGCACCTGATTAGCTGTGTTGTTTACAGACTTGCAAATAAGTAGTTCTCCTTCCTGACATGGTGAATTTGCCACAAAAACACAAATGATTTTTCTGGCTTTCTTTATCATTATTTACCCTTCCATTTATAATAGTTTTTGTTATATTTTCAACTGGGAAAAAGGTAATTATATTTAAAGAAGTGGTTAAAAACATGAAGTTCAAAGCATAAGTTTGAAACTAGGAAAATATGTTAATTTAAGGAAAGTTCAGAGCAACCTGTAATTATCAGCAGCTCTGGGTGTCCATTGGGCACCATAAGGTGCCTCTGACAGCACAGTACATGATAGCTTCACCCTACCCACAACCAGTGACTTGAGAAGCAACTGTCTAAAAAAATACAGGGTATACAGATATACCGAATTAAAACAGAAGTGTTATTATTGTAGATATGCAAATGAGCATACATTGATAATGTCATGGGAGAAAACCCTGAAGAGTAATTGCCTGAAAGTGTACTCTAGCAGCTTCATTTAGAAACCAACTGTGAAAATTGTGAAGGAAAATTTCCAGAATTTTTTTGTTTGTTTTGAGAAGAGTCTCGCTCTGTCACCCAGGCTGGAGTGCAGTGACATGATTTTGGCTCACTGCAACCTCTGCCTCCAGGGTTCAAGTGATTCTCCTGCCTCAGCCTCCCGAGTAGCTGGGACTATAGGCATGCACCACCACGCCTGGCAATTTTTGTATTTTTAGAAGAGACGGGGTTTTGCCATGTTGGCCAAGCTGGTCTTGAACACCTGACTTCAAGTGATCTGCCTACCTCTACCAATAAAAGTGCTGGGATTGCTAATTCCCTTTTTGGCCTTAGCCCACCTGCACCCAGGTGATTATTAAAATTTAAAAAAAAAAAGTGCTGGGATTACAAGTGTGAGCCACTCGGCCAATTTCAGAATTTTTTACGATTACTTAGAAGACTCAGCTAGAAGTAGTATAGTGAGGCTGGGCACGATGGCTCACGCCTGTAATCCCAGCACTTTGGGAGGCTGAGGCGGGTGAATAATCTGAGGTCGGGAGTTCGAGACTAGCCTGGCTAACAAGGTGAAACCCCGTCTCTACAAAAATGCAAAAATTAGCCTGGCATGGTGACGCACATCTGTAATCCCAGCTACTCAGGAGGCTGAGACAGGAAAATCTCTTGAACCTGGGAGGTGGAGGTTGCAGTGAGCTGAGATCTTGCCACTGCACTCCAGCCTAGGTGATAAAGCAAGATTCCGTCTCATAAAAAAAAAAGTAGTAGTACAGCGAAAGGCACAATGACGTGAGCAAGGTCAAAGTCCATTTCTAAAACTCCTTGGATGATAGAGGTTACATAACTAGAGTGTTGTACTGTAGATTTAGTCCAATTTGCTTAAGGTCAAAATGAGGCAACAAGGCCGAAAAACAAATCTCTTTATTAGGTTAGTTACAAATTTAAATGTTCCCCCAATGGCATACATGGACAGTCACTAAAAGACTATTATTGACCCAGTTCTTTACCACCTAGTTGGTTCTAAGACATGGATATAAATGATCTGACTACACTACTAGAGTTTGAACTATTTGTCTTTGTGTGAAGAGACACTAATTTTGTAAAATTCTTGATGGTTAAAAAAATGAAGGTAGGTTCACAGTCAGGCCATGCAGACTTTAAAAACAGTGTGCTGGCCGGGTGCGGTGGCTCACGCCTGTAATCCTAGCACTTTGGGAGGCCGAGGTGGGTGGATCACCTGAGGTCAGGAGTTCAAGACCAGCCTGGCCAGCATGGTGAAACCCCATCTTAAAAAAAAGAAAAAAGAAAAAAAAAAAAAGAACAGTGTGCTGATCACAGTCTGAGTGAGGTACACCCTGACTGGATCATTACCTTCTACATCACTTACCTAGAATTTTTTACCTTAAAAATAATTTATTGCCAGGCACCGTGGCCCACTCCCGTAATCCCAACACCCTGGGAGGCTGAGGCAGGCAGATCAGTTGAGGTCAGGAATTTGAGACCAACCTGGCAAACATGGTGAAATCCCATCTCTACTAAAAATACAAACATCAGCTGGGCATCGTAGCGCATGCCTGTAGTCTCAGCTACTCAGGAGGCTGAGGCAGGAGAATTGCTTGAACCCAGGGGCAGAGGTTGCAGTGAGCCGAAATCACACCACTCCACTCCAGCCTAGGCAACGGAGTGAGACTCCATGTAAAAAAAAAAAAGTAATTTGCCTATTCTTTAGAGTGGTGAATGTGGTAACATTTTGGAGGGAGTATAAAATTGACTACCAAAACAAAAAACTCATCAAAAAATCTTTTTTCAGACATGGAAAGTGACTTTGCTTTATGACTCAGATTGACTGGAATTATCCAGGGAAGGTGATAAATACTTCAAACTCAGTTTAAAATTTTTTTCCTCATGGAAATATGAAAGTATATCCTTCTCCATGTTTCTCCCCCGACCCCCTGACACAGTATCCAAAAGATAAGGGGTTGTTTTTTGTTTTTTGAGATGGAGTCTCTCTCTGTCGCACAGGATGGAGTGCAGTGGCGTGATCTCGGCTCACTGCAGTCTCTGCCTCCCGGGTTCAAGCGATTCTCCTGCCTCAGCCTCCTGAGTAGCTGGGACTACAGGTGCATGCCACCATGCCCAGCTAATTTTTGCATTTTTAGTAGAGACAGGGTTTCACCATGTTGGCCAGGATGGTCTCGATCTCTTGACCTCATGATCCGCCTGCCCCAGCCTCCCAAAGTGTTGGGATTACAGGCATGAGCCACCATGCCCGGCCAAGATGAGGGTTTTTTGGTTGTTGTTGTTGTTGAGATGGAGTCTCGCTTCTTCACCCAGGCTGGAGTGCAATGGCACAACCTTGGCTCACTGCAACCTCCACCTCCTGGATTCAAGCAATTCTCCTGCCTCAGCGCCCCCAGTAGCTGGGATTACAGGCATGTGCCACCACACCCAGCTAATTTTGTATTTTCTTTTTAGTACAGACAGGGTTTCACCCTGTTGGGCAGGCTGGTCTTGAACTAATGACCTCAAATGATCCACCTGCCTTGGCCTCCCAAAGTGCTGGGATTACAGAGGAGAGCCACCGTGCCCGGCCATAAGATGAGGGTTTTTAATGGTGTGTTTGCAGGGTTTTTTTGCAGTTTCTAGCACAAATCACTTGTTTACTTCTGGCCCCACTCATTGATTCATGCTCAGAGGCAGCCTGCCAGTTTATTGGGTGCCTCAGAGCCGTGACAGATGGGAAGGAGCAAGGAAGGAGGGGGAGTCCGAGGTTCCTTCTCCCCCACCCCCCACTCTCCGCTTTTTTCCCCAGCCACATATGTTTCTCAAACACTTGATCCTTCATATCAGAACAAGGGAAAAGCTTTCAAAGTTGACCTAATTAATTTTAGGGCTGTAGGGCCCCACAAGGTGGTGGGGTATCCCTTATGCTGTGCTGAGGTGCAGGATCTGAGAAGTAAAGAGACAGGATACTGAAGAACTGGTGAAGAGCATCTGGACTTGGGGGACCATGCTACCTGTGAGTGGAGATCGGCGAGAGCCCCAAATGCCCAGAAGCATCTATATTTATTAGGTACAAGCGTGGGGCGGGGGGCAGGCTCATGAGTGAGGTAATCATCTATAGGCTTAGTAATAGGGCATACATAATCATGTGAGTCACAAGTGAGGGGGCCACCCCATTATGTCACTTGGGCAGAGAGGTGGGCCCTGTGCAGTAGGGGGCCCCCTCACTTGTGACTCACATGATTATATATGCTGTGCACAGTAGTAGAGAGTCATGTACAGAAAAGGGGTCCACCCCCATTATGTCACCAAGGCAAGGAGGTGGGCTGTGTGCAATGGTGTCGTGCGCAACACTTCTTATCTGGAGGCTGAAGACTTCAAAGGATTTCTAATAGAAGGATACTGTAAGCCAGTGCAGTGGGAGCTGACAGACTTGCGCTCTTCTCTTAAGATATTTATGGGAGGATGATTTGACCTAGCACAGAAGTGAGAAAAGACTGACAGGGTGTACAGCCACCATGACTGGTCACACCAGAGGGGTTATTCTCCCTCGCTTATTTATGGGATCTCAGGCCTGAGGCCTACTTTCCACAGGAACTGGATGCAAGGTACTAAAACTCCTTTATCAGGAAGAGAGGCTCTTGCTCCAAGCCTGCCATACGGCTTATGCCCTTTCAGGCAGGGACGCCACCACCTGGGTCTTTGGTTCTTGTCTTGGTCTGGCTGTTTTCCCATGTACTGCTTCTGCTTTGTGACTGCTCTAGGCATTCCTCCTACTACAAACTATTATATGATTATATGGAAGGATTCTATAAATCAGCACTAACTGTGTCAGTATAGTTCTGACTACAATACCTATGTGATTATAAAGATATATAGAACTAAGTATGTTAGATATAAGTATTAAGTATGATTATATAAGCTAGATATATGTAAACAGTTAGTTATACTTCAGGCACTAATCTTATATACTAATATATGATTATATATAAAGGATTATATAAAGGAAATAGATGAGTAGTAACACTATAAACTAAGATATTCTTCAGGCACTAATTGTGCCTGGTGTCTGGACGGTTCTCCTTCCTCGGTACCCATGGGGGGTGTTACCCACAATTAATGAATGTTTTTCTGAGGATGAACAGTGGCAAGACAAAAACCCTGCCTATTTTTACTGCAAGTGACAAATTTGCTGCAGTGAAAATGAAGCTTGGAGTCGGACATGAAGAATTGATTTTAGGGAGTTGTGTGGGCTGTGTGAGACTCTTAATTTACGTGAATTAAAATAAAGAATGCCATTATTAACATCCCAGCAGATAAACTATCCTCTGGTAAAAGACTAATGAGTAAATCAGAAAGACTGATTCTACCACATGGCACAAAAAACACATGACCTCTGAGAAGATAAACATAGTGAGATTTCCATCATCAGAAGCCTGAAATTACTGTTCTGATCACCTCTTGGAAAGTCATCTAGGCCTTACTTCTTAGCAGTCACCTTAGCTAACAGAGCAGTAAAATTTTTCCTTTTCTCAAACTCTACATATTTATTAGCATCTGGGTTCACAAAATATTATGATACAAAAGACAAAGGAAAATTTGTTTAGAATACAACCTAATATGCAGTATCAGAAAACTCAGCCAAGTTACCAGAAATGGGTAAATCTGATTCATCTTTTGTATTGATGTATTAGGTAGATGCATTTTTTCTTCTTGATGAGAAGTAATTTTAGAACATTATTTTCATATTAAAACCAAAATATGAAATAAAGGTGACCTTTTGAAATCAATATGAGAGTCTAAAGAAATGTTTACATTTGGAGAGCTTCAAGCTATTCACTGTACTCTGCCATAACTTTGATTTTTTTTTTTTTTTTTTTAGTAGAAACAGGGTCTTTGTCACCCAGGCTGGAGTACAGTGGCATGAACATAGCTCACTTTAGCCTTGAACTCCTTCAGCCATGAACTCCTGGGCTCAAGTGATCCTCCTACCTTGGTCTCCTGAGTAGCTGGGACTATGGGCATGTGCCACTACACCCAGCTAATTTTTTGCTTTTTTTTTTTTTTTTTTTTTTTAACTTTGTAGAGATGAGTTCTCAGCATCTTGCCCAAGCTGGCCTCAAAACTTCTCGGCTCAAGTGAGCCTCCTGCCTCAGTCTCCCAAAGTGTTGGGATTACAGGTGTGAGCCATCACGCCTGGCCAAAAAGCTTTAAGAAACACAGTTTAAGTCTAGCATAAGATTAAGATACTGATTGTGCAATAGAAACTAAAGAAATCAAAACACAGTCATTTCCCTTTATGTCACTGTCATTCTGTGTGTAAATCACTCAGTTCCCACCTCTTCCATGAAATCTTCAGGCTCACTTGGGCTCAGAGCAGGCTGTTGCTTGTTCTGAATTGCATTCCTGACTGTATGTATATGTATCCAGTCTTGATATAACTGGCTGGGCCACAGTAGACACTCATTGACCAGAGTCCATGGTCGTGTTGTTTAGACCTTGACTATAGCATGACAAAAAGAGTTCCTTACTTTAAAACAATAGCTTAGCTTCAAAAGGGATCCTAAGACAGTTATTTTGCACTCTAACACAATTTACCACTTGCTTATGGCATTACTGATTTGTCACCAAAAACATTGTCAGTTTGTCTAGTCACACTTCATTATATGATGGAACCTGGTGAAGGAAACCGTGAGGTTTCCCAGCTACAAAGGCTGTCTCCACCCCACACTTTCTCTAGTCAGGTGTGCTTCATCTCCCACCACCTCAGTCACATTCCCCCAATTCCACCCAATGCAGGGCCACACCCTCTTCCCATGTAAGCCCTCAAGCAGTGCCTGCAACTCTCCATTCAGAGTGCCCCTCAGATGGCTTCCAAGTCGAATAGGGCTCCCCTTAAGTCTGCTCTGCTTGTTGCACACTGCCTAAAGGGCACTGTTGTAAAGAGTTACCTCCACTGAACATGTCCTTTCTTTCCCTCTACAGACATAACCAGTGCGGTGCAATCCAAGCGAAGAAAATCCAAGTAAACCACCAGGACGGTGACGATACTTGTAAATGTGTGTGACTTTTACAAAGAGCAATTTTGAGCTGTGACTTTTTTAAATCCATTTCTGTACAGTTAGTAATTTTAATAATGTGGCCCTTTTCCTAGTCCCTGCAACCTGTTTCATAAAGTGCAATGGGGAAAGCAGGATTGTCGAGCCCTTTTGGTGTTGCAAGTTGAAGTTCAAGGTTTCTAAAATGTTTTCTTGTATTGAAAGGAGCTAATGCCATTATAAATGTTATAGTTTTCACATTTCCTAAGCAGCCTAGAGTACAGGGTGAGCATTTTTAGATCTCCTAATGACGTACTGTGCCGTGGAAGTACTGTGTGTGAATAGCAGTAGTGGGGGCAAAAGCAATCTTCTCATTTGGAAATGTTGTAAATAATTTTATTATATAGTGTTTTGGATGTATTTGTTGTAGAAATGGACCAGTGAATAAAGAGAATCTAAGGATTTGTACAATGTGAAATAATGTGTTAAATAAATGTCATTGTCATAGAACATAAAGTTATGTTATTGGTAAGGGATTACTGGGTGATAAGCTCTTTCTTTGGTCCTTAAATAAGCAGACACAGCCTTCTTTGTGAATGGGATTCTCATCTAGTCCTCATTGCACCTGAGATGCCCACCTGGCATGTTGAGGAAAACGTACATATTTGCTCACCTCATTCTTGGCTTTGAAGAAATTAGCTCTGTTCAGCACTGTGCCAGTTACTTTGGTATCTACTGCTCAAATTTCTTTTGGATGCAAATAACAAAACCAACTTAGAGATCAGTGGCCACCCAGGATTTTCTAGGGACAGGAAGCTGTCAGCAGCGGAGATGGCATTTTTCACCACATCGCACACATCTGCTCCTCCATGTGCATGGTGGATTGCTCCAAAACAATTGGGCTTATGTTTCCTCCATAGAGAAGATAAGCCCAGACTGGCCTCTAAGATTGTGCCAGCATCAAGAATCTAGCCCAGTTTAGGTCGGGTTTCTACCTTCAGTCCAATTCTGTGGTTAGGTGGAGCAGCTACCAAATTAAAGGGGTCATTTTGTGTTATATATTTCAGAAATGTCCACTACATTTCACTCTGGCTGCCCTGCTTTGAAATTTGTGTCGCCTCCAAAGCCAGCTGCTTCTGCCCTACTCTACCCCCAACTTTCAGGAGACTCTGATGCTTGGTGTCCTGGCCTTGTCTCAGCCTGGGCTTCAGCCTTCTGCTGCATCTCCCCTAGGGTTAGACTTCATCCTTTCCCCTCCAGTGGCTCCTTGCCCTGTGCCTGAGACCAAAAGGATGAGTTGGTCATTCTGTCATGCTCTTACTCTCATCTGTATTCCAATTGTCTTCATGTATGTGTCTTGCATTATAAAGATCCTCTAAAAGTAGTCATTTATGAGTCAGAAGCCATTGTCTGGCTCTGTTCCCAGCAAGCTTATCTACCCTCTTCCTCTCCCGTATGACACACACACCGGAACCAAAGCCAGCTTAATCATAATACTCTACGCCACTACTGTGCTTAAGATTACAAAGTGCTTCTCACACTTAAGTATCATGTGCTTTAAATAGATTTTTATTTGTTTTTCTTTATATTAATTGTTTTTCTCCCATAGAGGAATAGCATTACAGTCTAACAATCAGAATTCTGTTACACACATACACAGGCATGCCACATGACCCGGCTGAGGTGGTTGTTACCTTGAGTCTGTTGACACATCACATGGTCAACCAAAGTCTCATTTCAGCCAGTCTCAACAGAGAACACCCAACAGGGATGCACTCAACTTGTTGGTTCCATGTGGAACTAGGTGACAGGGTGAGAGGGAAAGTAGTAGAAGTGGGCTATGGTGTGTCTGCATTCAGTCCCCTCACATAAAGCCACATGGATCTAGGGGGGCATCCAAGAGCTCTGGTGGGGTCCTTGTTGCACCTAAGACATTATAGGTCAGAGCAAGTTAATCAGAGGTTTCCAGGCAGGGGGCTAGGGAGCAGGCATACTCTAAAACAGCACCAAACTGCATTCATACACACACGCCGCCCTGCTGGGGCTAGACTGGCAAAGGCTGGAAAGACATCCAGCTTGAAGGAACCACTCAGACTTACTAGGGAATAACTGGAAGTCACTCTTTGATATAACTGGGACTCTCTAGAAACAGGGGTCCCTCTGACACAGTTTTGGCAAAGTGCTGGTAGTACTGACATTAATACTCACAAATTGGTACAAACTCCTCTAGGGCCACTGAAAACATCAATCAAAACAGACTCTCTAACCTCCTCCTAAGGTTGCATAGGACTTTGTGAACTCTGGTTCCCTCATGTATTCAAGTTCTGTGGTTTAAAAAAAAAATCCTGAAGCATGCTCAAAGGTGAAAGGCACGTACACAGTCAATACAGTATGACAAGGTCTGATGCTTCAGGAGTCAGACTAGCAGGAGACTGAGTAGTGTTGGTTCTTAGAAATCTATACACAGTTAAAATATTGCCACACTCAAATGCTACAGAATCTATAGGAAAAGTACAAAAAATATGAGCCTTGCAACCAGCCAGGTGAGAGATTGGGTTCTAGAACTACAGGAGCCTCCAGAAATATAGGTAAACACAAGGCCTTTTAAAATTTGAGCCAAATGCCCTATAACTTAAACTCTTCCCCCACCAGAAGGATCATGGGCACCACATAGGACTGAGACTAGGCCCCAACTGGCAGTGAGGAGCAGGCAAGAAGGGTTGGAGGGATTTTCAGCTCTTGGAGGTGCCGAAGACCCTAGGCTGGCTGTGAAGTGGCTAAGTGGTAGCTGGAAGAATAAAAGCAACTAGGTTGTAACTAAAGGAGAACTTAGGGAGAGGAGCAAGGCTGTCTACTGGGGTCCTAGTGGACTGGTGTGGGAGCTTTGATCCATTTTTAGTGTTAATTTGGCTTATTCCCTGGGATAGGAGACCCCAACAGGTCTTCCTCTGCCCTCATCCCAGCATCCATGGGAATACCCCATCCCTTCCCCACACATCCCCCATGAGGCCTGGGGCTATAGGGTCAGGGAGGGCAGCTGCCTTTGCCCTCATGGGAATGCAGAGTTTTCTCCAAGCCTCAGCTTGGCTGTGAGGCCTGGAAACCTAGAGTTGGGGTGAGGGGAAGACCTATGTTCATATGTACCAAGAAGTCTTAAAAGTTCCAAGGAACAATGAGTACACTAGAAAAGGATGGCTAGAAAGAGGAAATGGGAAGCAACTTGGGCATCCCAAGAGGCTGTTGCTGGTGTCTGAGCCCAAAATTCAATCTCCATAAGAAGGGGGAAGCCTCTGCCCCTTCTGTCTCCCCCAGGGATTCAGGTTTCTGGAGGAGGAGAGGAAAGGGACCATAGGGCACCCATTTCTCCCCAGCAACCTAGAAAGAAAGAGGCCTGTGGGAGAAAATGAGAAGAGGCCCCCTGAAGGCCCTGAACCTGGATAGGAACAATTTGGGGATTGGGACAGTGGGGCTCCTGGACTCCTACTCAGGACTGCTGGCTAGCCATACTGAGCAGGGTGTGAAATACAAGACCACAGGCAAGCAAGGTGAAGGCTGAGCTATCGGCCTTAGGATGGTTTCACCCCATGGTGTGTCCTCTCCAGCATCACTGCTCTGCACTCTGATCTAGGGTGAATGCCCTTTGCCTGCCTAGAAGCCTGTGGCCTGCATCTCCCCTAAGCTATTCTAGCACCTTGGGCTTGTGAACAAACGGCCAGGATGGTGGGACCTTGCCCAGCTTCTACTCGGGTGACAAGTCAGGGGTAGAGTGGCAAGGTACTAACTAAGCCCTTCAGACTGAGGAACCTGCGGAAGGATGGATTATAGAAAAGGAAAGTGGGGGCAGACTCCAGGCTTCAGCCTGGGAGCAGGGCTTGGCCTCTCTGAGCAAGCATAGTGCGAGCTCCCTTGATGCCCTGCTCCCTGCAGCTTCTCAACATGTCTGTTCTGTCCGAATCTCCAATAGGCTGCCTCGTTTCCTAGATTCCCTCCGTCTTCTCCTTCTAACTCACTTGCACAGTCCTCTTCTACATACTGTACCTTTCCAGACCTAAGCAGCTCCACAGAGTACAGCCCCCAAGGCAGAAGGAAGGGGAGACTAAAAGCAAAACCCCGAGCCCTTACTAGAGGGCAATGACAGTGGCCCAGGCTGCACAGGCTCTACCTGGTCAGAACTGGGCTCAGGGTCCCCACCATTTGGGAGCAAATTACTGGGAATGAAGAATAAGGGAACAGGGATGAGTGTAATGCCAAACATGGGATAGTGTGAGTCATGTAAGGTGGGAGTTGAAGGTGGGGAATGAGCCAGATCAGGGACTGGAAGAAGCTTTCAGAAATAGGAGCGGGTCAGAGGTAGAGGACTGGAGGGCAAGGGTGAAGGGGTGAGACAGGGATGTGGACCAGAGAAGAAAGGATGGAGGGGTCAGGAGTAGGGGGCATGGATGATTAGATGCTGGGAATGGGGGCCAGAAAGAGCAAGGGTGAAGGGGGCTTGAAAAGGGGCTCAGAGGCGGATTAGAGGATCAGAGATGGGGAAATTGAGGGTGTCAGGGAAGGAATGGCTATCACCCAACCTCACACGCTTTAAGGAGGGAGGTTTCGGCGTCCAGCCCGTGGCGTCGGAGGGGCCCGACAGGGATCGGTAGTCGGCAAGCGGTTCGCGGCGCTACCGGCAGACGCTCAGTAGTTGAACTGGCGCTGGCACGGCTGGTAGATAAAGCTGCCCTGGTGCTTGGGCCGGCGCGGACGGCTCTCGCGGGCTCGGTTCTGCCGCTGCACCGCCTTGGCGCTCAGCGCGTGGCGCTCCGCCCGCTGCCGGGCCCGCTGCAGCCGCCGCACCTGGCCCGCCTTCTCCAGCAGCGCCGCCCGCGCGGGTAGAGGAGCGGCGTGGCGCGCGGCCCGGGGCTCGCGGCGGGCATGCGCCAGCTCCCTGTGGACACAGATTGGGGCTGGGTCAGGCCGGGTAAGCCGGGCGGGAGGCCTAAGGGGCGTTGCCATCTCCCACCCTTGCCTTGCTGCAATTCTGTGTCTGCTCAGATTGGGGTGCCTGACGCCCTTCTTGTGGGTACCAACCCGGAGGTGTCTCCTCGGTTCTAGCCCCTGACAGGTAAACTGGACCTCGGGAAAGACTGGACTCCCACCCTCAATTCCACCCTTGCCTTTCTGTTTAAGTCTCACTCCCTCGGCACTCCAGCCACGCTCTTGAAGCCTCCAAATGCGTCCTGGCCTCTTAGCCACGCCCCTCCCTCCCAAGCCTCGCCCCGGCCACGAGACCACGCCCCCCCGCCCGACAGCCCCGCCCCTCACCCTAAGTACTGCTGCTAGCCTCGCCCCGCGGCCCAGGGGCCCCCGACTTTGTCTCAAAGGCAACCCTCCCAAGGCCGCTACCCGCTCGAGCGCTTCCTGCCCTGGACCCTGGCCTCCAAGATCCATCTCCCTGGACCTCCAGGCTCCGCCCCCGGCCCGCTCACCCTTCGCTGAGGTCGCCGTCAGGCAGGGCCGCGTCCGGAAGCGGGGAAGGGGGCCCGGGCTCCAGCACTATGGTGCTGCCGGTGACGTAAACGGACATGCTGGGGTGTTCGATGAGGAGGTCCTCCAGGGGGCTGCTCTGGAGGCGGGCGGGACCGAGCCCAGGCCCCTCTGCAGTAAAACAGGCGGGAGGGGTAACAAACCAGCTCTCGTCCATCAAGGAGGGCGCGGGCGGAGGGCGGCCCGCGGGGGCAGGGGCGGCCCCGGGGCTGGGTGGAGCCGCGTAGCTGTCTACGGGGCGCGGGGTGGGAGCCGTGCAGAGGAGGGGAGCAGCGGGGAGGGACACACACACACCGGACAAGGGGGCGGGGAGAGAAAGGGCATCGTTAGTCAGACACGCAGCCTGTCCGCAGCGCCCCGGGGTACCCACAGGCCAAGAGTCTCGCCCTGCTGCCCTAGGGGTCCTGACTTGCAGCCTCTCCTGAGCCGCCAGGAGAGGGTCCCAGCTTTCATGGGAGGGGGCCCCGTGACCCCACCTCCAGTAGGCTTGGGGGACCCCCCCAGTCCCCCAGCCCTTCCCCTCCGCTGCTCGACCATCTGCCCTTAGAATGACTTCACAGGCCCAGGAGGCTGACCCAGGCCTCACCCGGCAGGTCAATGATGAGCCAGCCGTCGACTTCATCCTCTTCCGACACGAAGGCGCGGGGGCAGTCGGGGTCTTCAGGGGCCGGGGGGGTGCTGAAGAAGAGGCTGGTGAGGCGTTGGAACATGGTGGGGGGGAGAAGCGGCCTCACGAGGGCGCCCTATGGCAGTGCAAAAACCTGGGAATCATAGAAGGGCGTCAGAGCCACCACTGATTGAGGTTCACCCCACTCCTGGCCTGGGGCAGAGGACAGAAGATATCACCCCCAGAGCAGAGAGAAGGGTACACAAAACAGGCATGTGTGCGGACGCTTTGGGGGTATGTGCTTTCTTCATTCAAATCCAGGCTTTTTAAAAAAGAGCTTTTGTATGAATTTAGGAAGTTATTTAACTTATCTCTGTCTAGTTTTCTCATCTCTCAAAAGGCAATGATAATAGTACCTTTCTCTGGGCTCTTAGAATTAAATGAGCTTGGCACTGTAGTAAGCAATAAGACAGTAGAAAAAAAGAAAAATAAATAAATAAAGAATTAAATGAGCTAATAATAGTATCCTCCTCCAGGCTGTAATAAGAATTAAATGAGCTATACCAAAGTTGTTGAAGGAGAAGAAAGGGGGAAAAAAGAACTAAATGAGCTAAACCCTTATAAAGTGCTTAGAACTGCGTCTGGGCATATGTTAAGCACTCAACAAAGTAATAAGTTAGTTATTATTACAGGGTGCTTTAGGATCATGGAAAGAGTGACACATGACACAGCTGTGTTAGGGAAGGTCTCCAGAGAATTGGACATCCAAGCTGGACCTTGAGGAGTAAATAGGAGTTCTCCAGGCAGGGAGGAAATTGCCCATATTGTCTACTTGTTATCATCATAATATAGCTAGGCTAGCTGGGCACTGTAGCTCATACCTGTAATCCCAGCACTTTGGGAGGCCGAGGCAGGCGGATCACAAGGTCAGGAGATCAAGACAATCCTGGCAAACATGGTGAAACCCCGTCTCTACTAAAATCCAAAAAAATTAGCCGGGCATGGCGGTGCATGCCTGTAGTCCCAGCTACTAGGGAGGCTGAGGCAGGGGAATGGCTTCAGCCCGGGCAGCAGAGATTGCAGTGAGCCGAGAGCATGTCGCTGCACTCCAGCCTGGCAACAGAGCAAGACACTGTCTCAAAAATGTATGTATGTATGTATGTATTTAGTCAAGCTTGTACCTGAAGCCTGACTGACTTGCTACACCTATTCCCTAAAGATAGTCAATGGCGACTGGGCACGGTGGTGCACGCCTGTAATCCTAGCACTTTGGGAGGCCAAGGCAGGTGGATCATGAGGTCAGGAGACTGAGACCATCTTGCCAGCATGGTGATACCCCATTTCTACTAAAAAGAAAAAAAATTAGCTGGGCCTGGTGGCACATGTCTGTAATCCCAGCTGAGGGAGGCTGAGGCAGGAGAACTGGTTGAACCCGGGAGGTGGAGGTTGCAGTGAGCCGAGATTGTGCCACTGCACTCTAGCCTGGCAACAGAGCCAGACTCCATCTCAAAAAAAAAAAAAAAAAGATGGTCAATGGCAAAAGAGGCAGAAGCAGGTGGATCACTTGAGGTCAGGAGTTCAAGACCAGCCTGGCCAACATGGTGAAACCCCATCTCTACTAATAATACAAAAATTAGCTGGGCATGGTGGCAGGTGCCTGTAATCCCAGGCTGAGGCAGGAGAATTGCTGGAACCTAGGAGGTGCTACTGCACTCCAGCCTGGGTGACACAGCGAGACTCAGTCTCAAAATAATAATAATAATAATAATATAATAATAATATAGCTAACATTCATGTTCCAGGCAGTATACTAAGCAGCTTTACATATATTACCTCATGTAATCCTCACAACAACTACAGGAAGTGGATAATAATTACTATCCTTACTTTACAGTTGAAGAAAATGAGGCTCAGAGAGGGTAACTGTCCCAAAGTCTCATAGCTAGTAAGAGACAAAGGTGGGATTTGAACCCATGCAGTCAGATTCCAGAAGTAGCACCCAGAATCACTGTATTCTATTGCCTTTGCTGGGTGTCTGTCTGAATTTGGTATTTTCAACTTGGTGGCCAGGGATCATTGTCCATGTGTATTTTTCTGGGAAAAGGGACCTTGGTTTTCATCATGATTTCCTAAACAGCAATCCTTGACCCCAGAGATTAAGAACCACTCCTGGAGCCTGTGTGGTTGAAAAAGCACTGGCCAGCAGAAATTCCATAGAACTGCTACCATCTTACCATGTGATCTGGCACACCTCAGTTGTGTCTGTCATATGAGGTGTAAAGATGGCATGCCGGCTCCTGTTCAAGGGCAGCATCCCAGGCTAGGAGGAAGATCAGGTTGCTTGGGCTCAGGGAGACAGCAGGTCAGTGGGAGGTGACGATGAAGAAGGGAGTTGTCAGATTCCAGGGGCCCTTAAGGATGAGCACTGAGGGCTGGACCCAGACCCAAGCAAGCCCTCAACCAATCTTTCCCTGGGTGAAGATGAAGAGGGAGGCCCCGTGCTCCAGAAGTGGTGGTGGCTCTAGATCCACCCCACCTTCCCATGTCAGCCTACCTCAGGACTACAGCTTGGCTGGGGGCTGCTAGCTATACTCCCCAGGATGTACCTGAAGCCTGACTGACTCTCCACACCTGTTCCCTAAAGATAGTCAGTGGTTTTGCTGCTGAGCCACTTGTCACCATTCTGTAAGGGTGTTTCCACACTTCCTGTAGAACTTCCTGGGGGCATGTCCAGACTTCGTTCCCTGGAGGCATTTCTACTCTTTCTGCGAATCCACCTGCAGTATTTCCATGCTTATTGCTTCCTCCCTCTATTCCCTGGGAATGTTTTCACACTTGCTGCAGAATCACCTCACTTCCATACCCTGAGAATATTTCCACATTTGCAGACGCACAGTAGGCTCAAGATGCTGGCTTCCCTGGTGGGATTGGGGTGGGAGATCTACAGGGGTTATGAAGGTGAAGCCACCCCCAACTAGTGTCCACCCAGCACAATCCACGTATCCTAACATCTGTAGCTACAGGGAGCTAGTGACTCCGTTACCAAAAGCCCAGAGAGTTTGGTCCCTCTTGAAGGAAGGGAATATTGAGGCCTTGATAAGGCACATCCTCTTTCCAAGAACCTACTACTTCATGGAATATGAAAGAGAAGTTAAGAGCTATTTCAGGGACAATCTTATTCACCCAGACCATTTTATAATCTGATGATCAGAAAGAGGACATAAGTCTATCCAAAAATACATGGCTAGATAGTGGCAGGGCAGGCCTAATCCCAAATTACTGAGTATCCAGTCCAGACTGTACACAGGAAAGACTCCCCAAACAATCCCCAAGAATATAATGATGAAGGAATACAAGGAGGTCAAAGACGACCTAGCCACACCACCCCTTGCCTAGCTACAAAAGGGTCTGGGGTTCCTGGCACCAAGATTTAGCATGCATTTACTGAGAAAGGCTCAGGGGAGAAACTTCCCTGCCTGAGGTCACACAGCAAGTCAGTGACAGCCAAGAGTGACAGCAGCACCAGCCAGCCAGTGCCTGCCCCCTCTCCTGACCACTTGGGGAGCCTCCCAGATTTTCTTTCCCAGCCCTGCCAGCTTCCTGGTTCTCACATTCCCAGTTCTGCTCCAGGGAGAACCATTCCCTTTAATAACTACAGCAGCTCTGCCCAGAATAGCATTTGAGCCCTAAGCCACCCCTACCCCCAGCCCATCCTTGAGCAAACTCCCAGCTGCAATGGAGTTCCTGGTTCAGCCTGTAGGCCCCATCCACTTGTTAAGACAGAAACTCTCCTTTTCCTATCCCTTCTCCTATACTCTCTGTGGGCAGAAGGGGTAAGGGGGAGCAAGAAAACACTTGCAATTGTCTGCACTAGGCCAGGTTAGGTCCTTCTTGGCTTACAACCTAGGGAGTTGGGAAGGTAAAGGGCCAATAGAAGGAACTCTCACCCCACCCTCCACCCCAACATCAGCCCTGGAGACACCCGGAGGCAGCCAATGACTCACCTCTCTGTGATCAAAACAGCTGGGAGGCAGCGATTTTATTGGACTCTAGGACTCCAAGGTATAGTGGGGACAGAAGGGGTCAGGACCACAAAAGGTGAACCAATCTCCAGAGATTCCCTGGAAAAGGATCCAAGAGTAAGGAGACCTAGGGGCCTATCAAACCGTGATGATGCTGAGCCCAAGATCGGGTCCCCAGAGGAAGGCGGATGTGTATCTTGCCACTTGAATTGAGCCCCTGCTATGTCTATGTCCCTGGCTAATAATGCATCTGTCACTCAGTGAGCATGACTCTAATTGGCTGTGTGACCTCCAGTGAGCTAATCCTCCTCTCTGGGCCTGTTGCCCCTTCTGTGAACTCGGGTCTAAGACCCCTCATTTTGGGTCTGGGAGTGACATCAGCTAAGGCACTGCACACAAATCAGGGATTAGGAGGATGTTATTCTGTTAGTCCCTGGGGGCGGAGTCTGGAGCCGGAGGAAGGGGATCCCACCACCATCCGGTGTCGTCCCAAAGACCTAGAGTCCGAGGCAGCCCTGAACTCCTGACGGCCCCCTCAACCTAGGCCCAGCAGCGCCGTCTGACTCCTCAGATTGCAAAGACAAAGTAGGGGATCAGAGGCCGGCCTGACCCCAGCCCCTGGATTAGCCTAGGAAATCGCCGACACCCCTGCAGCCCCCTTTGGATGGCAACGTCTGACCCAAGGCCCCGCCCCGATACAGCAGCTACCGGGTCAAGGGAGGACAAGCGACCCGAGCCCGTGGGGGCGGTGCCGGCCTTGGTGACGTCTCAATGTCATATGCAAATAGAACAACGTCATGGGCTACCGGGCGTGCGGCAACCAATCGGGAGCCGGGAACGCGGCCCCGGCGGCCGCCGGCGGAGACAGACAAAGGCCCGGGCGCAGGGGGTGCAGGGCGTGTCCGTGGCGGGGGAGCCCCCCGGGCCCACGCGGGTCGGGACTCACCTGGGGGCGGGGGTGGGAGGCGCGGCGCTGAGGTAGTTGGGCGGCGGGGCGTCCCAGGGTCGCCGGCCGCTCACAGGCCCAGCCGCATTGCGGGGGCTCGCGGGGTAGGCGGCGCGGCCGCAGTCGCTCGGAGCTGCTGCGCTCGCCCGCGGGGCTTTGAGTCTGTGCGGCCGGTGCGGCGGGGCTCACGGCACAAATTGGAAGGTTCAAACAGCTGATTGTGACGTCACAAAGGGCCCGCCCGCTCGCGTCACCGGCTGGCGGGGCGGCGGCCAATCCTAGGCTGCGGATCCCCCCGCCCCGCCCCTTTCCTCCCGGTTTGCGGGCGGGGCGCTCCGGCAGGGAAACGCTCTTGGACCCGGGTGGAGGTCGGGTGGTCGGGGGAGGCGGCTGCGGGGAGCTGGGAGCCCTGCGCCGCGGCGAGCTCTCCGCGAGGAGGACCTCCACTCCCTCCTCCTGGCTCCTCATCTTCCTGACTCTTCCCGGATCGCAGCGCCCTCACCTCTCCCACTGCTCCCCAAATCCTTTTACTGCATCCTCTATCCAAGTTCCCCGATACACACGTCCGTGCACCTCCACTCTCCCCACGGCCGTTCTCCTCGCTCTCCCTCCTCTGGCTCACCTCCTCAGCCCTACACACTTTCTGTTTACCCAACCTGTGTTTCATCAGCTTGGCAGGCTTGAGAAAGGGGGCATCCCCCACCCGCGGTTCCAGGGAAGCATCTGGGAATGTAGAGAAGTTAGTGAAGTTGACGGGAAATTTTGCAGAGCAGGACTTGGAGAGGAATTGCCTTGGGCTGCGTAAACATTGACCTGAGACGGCTCTGCACTTGAACGTTTACACACTTTATTTAATCCACGTTGCTACCGGGGCTGGACAGAAACGGCAGAACGAGGACTGATTATGAGTCCTGCTTTACACGTGAGGCAGCTGCGTCTCACAAGCTCACTGTTAGCGTGTGAACTCGTATTCAACAATGCATTCAACATTTATTGGGCACCTACTATTGCACCACCATACCACTAGCAGACATTTATTGAACACTTACTGTGTGCCACGACCTGTGCTATAGTGCTTTATGTATGTTTTTTTTATCTTCACAACAACCCAAAAGGTGGATATTTTCCTCGTTTTGCAGTTGAGGAAACAGACTGAGAGCTCAAGTGACTTTCCTAGGTCACAAAAGTATAGTCAGTGGCAGAGCCAGGATTTGAACCCATTGCTCCCAGCCCTGACCCTCTCCATTCTCTACATGCACCAGATGGTCTAAACCCCAGGGTGCCTCATCCTCCCCAGGACTGGCTTTCAGTCCTGACTGTGCCCTAGACTTGTTGTGTGACCTCAAGTCATGTTACCTCTCTGGGTCTCAGTTTGTCAAACAATGCATCCAGGCTTCCCTCTAAAGCTACCATTGTAAGATTTTTCCAAACTCTCTGCCCTCAGGATTCTGCCCACCCCCCAACACACTCCAGGCCCCAACTCTCCCAGTGGCCTGGGAGATGCCTGAGGAGAAACCACAAATTCACATCTCAGAATCTCCAGGGCCAGAAGTTCTAGGTCAGCAGAGCAGGGCTGGTCCGGTCTGAGAACTCCTCCAAAAGGAGGCCGGAGGTGACCTAGGCCAGAGGTTAATGCTCTAGCAGTGATAAAACTGTCCCAGCCTAATCTGAAACTCCCAAGGGACTCCTTAACCCTAGTGACAGAGGAAGAAACCAGAAAAAAATAACCAGAGCCTGAGGGGTGGGGAGTGGCATTGTGGCCTTTGGAGTGTTATACCCAAAGTGTCCTCATGCCATGCAATTCTGAGCCTCTGCCCATCACAGCCACTTCCTGCTAACCTCATATCCTCTCAGACCTACTTGCTGACTTTAACTAAATAATCCCTAACATGTCTCTCCTGTCACAACACTTGTTTGTTCTAAAAACCTGATGTGGCTCCCAAAGTCCCACACTCCTAACAGCACTCGTGCCCCCCATGCTCCAGCCCCGGTTCTCTCCAGCTTCACCTCCCCTTCGCCTACACGCACCTTGTGCTAGAGTCAAACTCCTCATTGTCTCTTCAGTACTCTCCCACCTCCACCCTTTTGCTCAAGCTGTTTCCCTTGCCTTGAATGCCTTCTTCAGAATTTTCTGAAATCCAGATCTTTCCAGTCTTCAAGATTCTACTTGGGCAGGTGTGGTGGCTCACACCCGTAATCCCAACACTTTGGGAGGCCAGGGCAGGAGGATTGCTTGGGGCCAGGAGTTTGAGACCAGCCTGGCCAACAGTCTTACAGAGAGACTATAAACCCCTTCTCTGCAAAAAAATGAAAAAATTAGCCAGATGGCATTCATTTGTAGTCCCAGCTACTCGGGAGGCTGAGACAAGAAGATCACTTGGGTTTAAGGTTGCAGTGAGCTATGATCAAGCCACTGCATTCCAGCTTGGATGACAGAGCCAGACCCTGTCTCTCTCTCTCTCTCTTTTTTTTTTTTTTTTTTTTTTTTTTTTTTTTTTTTTTTGTATTTTTAGTAGAGATGGGTTTTCACCATGTTGGCCAGGATGGTCTTGATCTCTTGACCTCATGATCCGCCCTCCTCAGCCTCCCCAAGTGCTGGGATTACAGGTGTGAGCCACCTTGCCCGGCCCAGACCCTGTCTCTTAAAAAAGAAAAAAGAAAGAAAGAAAGAAAAAGAAAGAGAGATTCTAGTCACTCTTTTTTCGTCTAGGTAGCTTTCCTTGTTCCTACCCACGTGTTGATAGCTACCTTGATGGATAGTCATTTATTTCTTCAATAAACAGTAAGTGATGATGATTCATTGTATGTGAATGTGTCTTCTCAAGTGGATAGTTGGCATCCCAAGGGCAGGGTCTTTGTCCATGTATTGCCCCCACCCAGCTTGTGGGGGTCTTGCATAGAGTAGACTTTCATTAAAGGCTCAGTAGTTATAGCTTGAAGCTCCAGAAGGGTGGCTGGTACAGCAGTATACATCTGGACCCTCTATCCTGTATACAGGCAATGGTCTGTTGAGAGGGTTCTGGTTCCCCAAGCCCAGAGAATGGGGCTTCTTGGCCACATTCTGGTACCCTAAGTGACCGGCTTCTGTTCCCAGCATTAGCTGAACCCCATTTCTAGGCTGCTATGTCAGATCTCAGTCTTCCAGTTCTCTGTAGAGTCAGAGGTACCCATGGAAGTGGGGGACAGTGGAGGCCCCTCCTGAAACCCCCTAGGACCCATTCCTCCTGTCCACTACAGAGATTTATTATCTGGGCTGAAGGAGACCCCTCAATTTATAGGTGAGGAAACTGAGGTGCACTGAGGGACACACAGGTCAAGATACTTGCTTAGAATCATACAGCAGCAAAGCCATCTACTGACCCTGGCCCCAGAAAGTGGGCTTAGTATTCTGAGACCCTGGTCTGGGCCTGCAGACTGTACAAAGAGGCAGTGGGGCCAGGCAAGGCAGTGTAGGCCTGTAATCATAGCACTTTGGGAGGCCGAGACAGGAGGATCACTTGAACCCAGGAGTTCAATACCAGCCTCACCAACATGGCAAAACCCTGTCTCTACTGAAAATACAAAAATTAGCTAGGCGTGGTGGCTAGCGCCTATAGTCCCAGCTACTCAGGAGGCTGAGGTGGGAGGATCAATTGAGCATGGGTGGTTGAGGCTGCAATGAGGTGTGGTCATGCCACTGCGCTTCAGCCTGGGCAACATAGGGAGACACCGTCTCAAAAAAAAATAAGGCGGTGCACATCATGCTTGGGGTAACTCTGGAGTCTCATTTCCAATCAGACAGAAGGTGCCATTCCTATGCACACATATAGATAATCATGGGTATCTGTGCATACAATGAAGACATCCATATATAAACATATACACACATGCACATGAGCTCATACTCAGAGTTAATAGGGACCCACACCCATCTAACCCATGCCCAGGTATGAGTACCTGCCCAATTTCATGGGCTCCAGGACTGGAGGTCAAGAGGCCACCCTTCAGGCTGAGCACGGTGGCTCACGCCTGAAATCCCAGCACTTTGGGAGGCCAAGGCAGGATCACCTGAGGTCAGGAGTTTGAGACCAGCCTGGCCAACATGGCGAAACCCTTTCTGTACTAAAAAATACCAAAAAACTAGCTGGGTGTGGTGGTGCATGCCTGTGGTCCCAGCTACTCGGGAGGCTGAGGCAGGAGAATTGCTTGAACCCGGGTGGCAGAAGTTACAGAGCCAAGATTGTGCCACTGCACTCCAGCCTGGCAGGCACAGCAAGGCTAAGTCTCAGAAAAAAAATAAAAAAGGGCCACCCTTCCATTCCTTGGGCTTACCCTCTGCAAGCCCTCGGGGCTCCCCACTGGCTTGCTACTGCCTGCCGTCTGTCGCCCCCCCCACTTAAAGAGATGTGTCAGCCTGGGTACCTGGGTATGTCACTCAAGGGACCTTGCGTGTTCTTGCAGGTATGAGCCAGTCTGTGTGCTTGGCTGGAGAACTGGTTCACCACTCCCCTCCTACCCTACGCTTCCCCCCTACCACTTTGAGATAGAGAGTGAGGCTGAGAGGAAGCCCTCTAACATAGATAATAAATTCTTCCTATCTTTCCAGTGAAAAAACTGAGACAAAGAGGGGAAAACATTAAACTGGTAGAGCCAGCTAGAGCAGGCATAATCCCCAAATACCCCCAACAGATGGCCCTACACATTAACAAGAGGCCATATCCCAAGAACTTCTATTCAAAAAGCTCTGTTGTGGGCCGGGTGTGGTGGCTCACACCTGTAATCCCAGCACTTTGGGAGGCTAAGGCGGGCACATAATGGGCTCAGGAGTTCGAGACCAGCCTGGCCAACGTGGTGAAACTCCATCTCTACTAAAAATACAAAAAGTAGCCGGGTGTGGTAGTGGGTTCCTCTAACCCCAACTACTTGGGAGGCTGAGGCAGGAGAGTCACTTGAATCCAGGAGGCGGAGGTTGCAGTGAGCCATGATGGCGCCACTGCACTCCAGCCTGGGCAAGACTCTGGCTCAAAAACAAAACAAAACCCAAAAAAAAGCTTTGTTGTTCAACCCATAGATATCTAAATTTGAGAATAACTCAAATTGTGTGTGTGTGTGTGTGTGTGTGTGTGTGTGTGTGTGTGTGTGTGTGTAATCCCTGGCCTGGTTGTCAGATTTCAGTCTTGGTCTGTCCTGGGCTCACTGCCTGAGCCTGGGCAAGTCACTTCCTTTCTCTTTGCCTCAGTTGTTTCCCTATCTGCAGAATGGCTGGCTCCAGGCTCCCGTAACACGCCTCCCAATCTCAGCCTCAAGGCATCGTGGCTTCTTTGTGCGAATTGTGCTTAAAGTCCCCGTCAGCAAGGAGGTGATGGTCAGGACACGATCCATTTCAAAGAGAAGAGGCAAGTGGCAGAAAGCCAAAAGCCTGGCTTGGGTTGAGTCCATCTGCCCATGGCGTGAGGGGGGGACAGTGACTCTGGGGTCCCGAGGGTATGTTTGTGAGTGTGGACAAGTTCCCAAGTGAGTTGCTGTAGTTGAGTGCCCAGCATGATTTTCCACATTTAGAACTTTATTTTTCTGATTTTGTTTTAGAGACAGGGGTCTCACTGTGTTGCCCAGGCTGTTCTCAAAATCCTGGGCTCAAGCGGTCCACCCACCTCAGCATCCCCAGGTGCTGGAATTAGAGGTGGGAGCCACCACACCCAGCCCCACGTTTAAAAATTTGAAAGAGAAATTGTTGTATCCCTCCTTGACCGTAGGATGTTAGAAGGGATCGCTTTGGGGCCATCCAGGAGCAGAAGGAAAGGAACTGGTGTCTGGAGTTATACCCTGTCTGTCTTGCCCAGATGGGGCCAGATTCTGCAACTCCCTCCTGCATCTCTGTTTGGGAACTGGGTCCTTAGCAGGCTTTGAGGCTAGGGAAGAGAGGGTGCACAAGAGAAGGGGATTCCTTCTGCTGAGTCAACCACATGGTGAAACCCCATCTTTACTAAAAATACAAAAATTAGCCGGGTGTGGTGCTAGGTGCATCTAATCCCAACTACTTGGGAGGCTGAGGCAGGAGAATCGCTTGAACCCAGGAGGGCAGCAAGTAAACTTCTGAAGCTCAGACCACTTCCCTCTCTGACTCACAGCTCTTCCTTGGCTCCTTCCCACTTCCAGGCTGGAGTCACACTGCTGGCTGGGCACCCTTTCATGATACCAGGTACACAGTAAGCATCCAGTAAATTCTGACTGGAGGGATAAGCAAAGCTGTGTTCACCGACTCTTTCAGCATTCTCTGTTCACATGCACACACATACCCTTCGCAAATAAACCGCCAGCTTCCCTGCTCTTGCAGTTTCCTTCACGTAGGGAACCCTGCTTCCCACTCAGCTAATCTCTCTGTGCTAGACCCAGTCTGTTCATTAAAACTAATGTAGGCTGGCGTGGTTGCCCATGCCTGGAATCCCAGCACTTTGGGAGGCAGAGACGGGTGGATCACCTGAGGTCAGGAGTCCGAGACCAGCCTGGCCAACATGGCAAAACCCCATCTCTACTAAAAATACAAAAATTAGCCAGGCGTGGTAGTGGGCACCTGTAATCTCAGCTACTCAGGAGGCTGAGGCAGGAGAATTACTTGAACCCAGGAGGTAGAGGCTGCAGTGAGCCGAGATTGTGCTACTGCACTCCAGCCTGGGCAACAAAAGCAAAACTCTATGTCAAACAAACGAACAAACAAACAAAATAATGTAATCAGCAGCTTAAATTGATTATTTTTCCATGTGCCTGTAACTCTCCACGGTGGGCATTATTGTTTTCCAGCTTTACAAATAAGGAAATGGAGGCTCAGGCTGCTTTTTTTTTTTTAATTTAATTTTTTTTTTTAAAGATGGGGGTCTCACCATGTTGGTCAGGCTGGTCTTGAACTCCCAACCTCAGGTGATCCACCCGCCTTGACCTCCAAAGTGCTTGGATTACAGGCGTGAGCCACCACGCCCGGCCTGGCTCAGGCTGCTCGAAGAAACTTGCCCACAATCACAGAGCTAAAGAGTTGATGTGTGTTTCAAAAATGTACGGTATTTTTACCTAACAGAATCATTTTTTCAAGCAGTGGCACTCCCATGAAGGACCAAACTGCCATATCTGTGGAGAGGGCCGCTGACGAGGACCTAGGGGGGACTTCTACAAGGTGAGAGTGGTCCCCTGCCAACAGAAAGTGAGAAAACAGGGCCTCAGTAAAATGGTCACAAGAAAATGAATTCTTCTGGGCCGGGCGCGGTGGCTCACACCTGTAATCCAAGCACTTTGGAGGCCAAGGTGGGCGGATCGGATCACCTGAGGTCGGGAGTTCAGGACCAGCCTGACCAACATAGTGAAACCCTGTGTTTAAAAAAAAAAAAATGAATTCTTCCCACATCCAGAGGGAGCTTGGAAGTTGTTCTTTCTCTAGCTGAGCCTCCACGTGAAAACATACCTCGCCAACACCTTGATTTCAGCCTTGTGGGATCCCAAGCAGAGAACCCAGATAAGCTGTGCCCAGACTTCTGACTTAGAGAATTTCGAGCTAATAAACAGCTGCTGTCATGATCCCTAAGTTTGTGGAGGTTTTGTTACACAGCATAGAAAACTAATATACACAGGCTTCACATCTGTAATTGTAGCACTTTGGGAGGCCAAGGTGGGAGGATTGTTTGAGGCCAGGAATTCAAGAGCAGCCTGGACAACACAGTGGGACCCCTTCTCTTTTTTTTGCTCCCCCCGACCCGTGGGACCCCTTCTACACAAATAATTTTTTAAAAATTGGCCGGGCGTGGTGGCTCACACCTGTAATCTCGGCACTTTGGGAGGCCAAGGCAGGTGGATCACCTGAGGTCAGGAGTTCAAGACCAGCCTGGCCAACATGGTGAAACCCTGTCTTTAAAAAATAAAAATAAAATAAATGAATAAATAAAATTATCCAAGCCTGCACCACCATGCCTGACTAATTTTTCTTTTCTCTCTCTTTTTTTTTTTTTTTGGTAGAGATGAGATCTCATTTCGTTGCCCAGGTTGGTCTTGAATTCCTGGGCTCAAGCAGTCCTCCCACTTTGGCCTCCCAAAGTGCTAGGATTATAGGTGTGAGCCACTGCGTGTGGCCTTGACTTTTTTTTTATTTTTTAGAGATGGAGTCTCTGTCACTCAGGCTAGAGTGCAGTGATATAATCATGGCTGACTGCAGCCTCAGACTCCTGGACTCAAGCAATCCTCTTGCCTCAGCCTCCTGAGTAGCTGGGACTACAGCACATACCTCCATGCCCAGCTAATTTTTAATTATTGTGTAGAGACAGGGTCTCACTATGTTGCCCAGGCTAATCTCCAATTCTTGATCTCAAGCGATCTTCCTTCCTTTGCCTCCCACAGTGCTAGGATTATAGGCGTAAGCCTCCGCAGCTGGCCTGTCCATCACTTTTTACGGAGAGTTCTGTCTTGTCTGCCTGCTTTCTAGGCTTCTGAGATATGGAACTGAGATAACCGGGTGACAGAGACAGGATGGAGAGGTGAGAGGAAAAAAAGAAGAAGAAAACAAGGCCTGCGGGGAAATGGCCTAGGGGTACAGATTTTGATGGAGTGTAACAGGTTTGGTGAGTGAAGGCCACTGAGACGCACTGGTGGGATGTGAGAGATTGGCGAGAACCAAAAGGATTTTAAGGAGTGGTTGGCATAGATCGGAAACCTTTTTATTTTCTTTTTTTTTTTTTTTTGAGACAGAGTCTTGCTGTGTCACCCAAGTGCAATCTTGGCTCACTGCAACCTCCATCCCCTGGCTCAAGCGATTCTTCGTGCCTGCTGAGTATACGGGCATGCGCCACCATGCATGGCTAATTGGCTAATTTTTGCATATTTACTAGAGATGGGGTTTCACCATGTTGCCCAGGCTGGTCTCAAACTCCTGGGCTCCAGATATCCATTTGTCTCAGCCTTCCGAAGTGTTGAGATTACACGCATGAGCCACTGTGCCTGGCCTTTTTTTTTTGGAGAGAGAATCTCTCTCTCTCTCTGTCTCTCTTTTTTTTTTGTATTTGAGACGGAGTCTCACTGTGTTGCTCAGGCTGGAGTGCAGTGGCTCAATCTCGGCTCACTGCAACCTCCACATCCTGGGTTCAAGTGATTCTCCTGCCTCCACCTCCTGAGCAGCTGGAACTACAGGCATGCGGCACCATGCTCAGATAACCTTTTGTATTTTTAGCAGAGATGGAGTTTCACTGTGTAAGGATGTTATCGATCTCCTGACCTCGTGATCCACCTGCCTCGGTCTCCCAAAGTGCTGAGATTACAGGCATGAGCCACCGAGCCTGGCCTCTCTCTTTTTAAAAAAATTTTTTTTATTTCTATTTATTTATTTATTTATTTTTCTCAAGGTAGCACAATCTCTCTTCTTTTTAATTAGAGATGGGGGTCTCACTATGTTGTCCAGGCTGGACTTGAATTACGTGGTTCAAGTAGTATTCCAACCTCAGCCTCTACAGGCTTTTCATGTAATATCTCATTATAGCCTCGCAACAGTCCTATAAGGAGTTACTTTTATCTCCATCTTGCAGATTTGGAAACTGAGGCACAGAAAGGTTATTTGTCAAAGGTTCAACAACTGCTAAGTGACAGATAGGAATCTGTCAGCCTGCAGCCTGGCTCCAGTGCCCACCTTCCTTTTTTTTTTTTTTTTTTTTTTTGAGACGGAGTCTCGCTCTATCGCCAGGCTGGAGTGCAGTGACGCGATCCCGGCTCACTGCAACTTCCGTTTTTCCGGTTTCAAGCAATTCTCCTGCCTCAGCCTCCCGAGTAGCTGGGACTACAGGCACGCACCACCACGTCCGGCTAATTTTTTGTACTTTAGTAGAGACGGGG
>PVKP010022363.1:12691-37890 GCA_004027715.1 Plecturocebus donacophilus | reverse complement strand
TAGCATTTCACAGGTTTAAATAAAATATTGGTTGGCTGCTTATTTGTTATTTTCATCCCCTATTCCTTCCTGTCTCCATTGTTAAGCACAATTATTGGCATAAAAGAGGTTTTTAATACCCATTTTTAGACTGTATTCTAGCCTGGGCAATAAAACAAGAATCCTATTCTCTCTCCCTCTTTCTCTTCCTCTTTCTTTCTCTCTTTCACTCTTTTTTTCTTTCTTTTGCTGTTTCTTTCTTTCTCCTTTTCTCTCTTTTTCTAAATAAATAAATAAATAAATAAAATAAAATAAAATAAAAAACAAACACATGACAACAACATGAAAGCCAGGAGAAAGCTAAATCTAATTAAAGTGTCATAAGGTCCCTAGAATTATTTAGAAAGGGTGAAATTACTGATTTCAAGGGTGACTTTATTAAGTCAAGGATGCATGCATATGTAAGGTAACAAAGTAATAATAGCAAAGATGTGACTACTAATTTATAGAGGAGGAAAATGAAATAATTAGAAAAATATTGATTGATCCAAAAGAAGGCAAGAAAGAGGTTAAAAATAAAAGATGTGAAAAATGGAAAAAAAATAGTAAAATGGTATACTTTAAACCCTAGAGTATCAGTAATTACCATAATATAAATCAATTAAAGGCAAAGATTTTCAGACTGAACAAGAAACAAAACAACTATATACTGTTTATAGAAGACACACCTCAAACATAAGGATGCATAACTGTTGAAAATAAAGGGATTTTTGGCCGGGTGCGGTGGCTCACACCTGTAATCCTAGCACTTTGTAGGGCCAAGGTGGGCGGATCACCTGAGGTTAAGACCAGCCTGGCCAACATGGCGAAACCCTGTCTCTACTAAGAGTACAAAAATTATCCAGGTGTGGTGGCACATGCTGTAATCCCAGCTACTTGGGAGGCTGAGGCAGAAAAATCGTTTGAACCTGGGAGGTGGAGGTTGCAGTGAGCTGAGATCACACCACTGCACTTCAGCCCGGGCAACAGAATGAGACTCTGTCACCAAAAAAAAAAAAAAAAAAAAGGAAAAGAAAGAAAGGGATTTTTTTTAAAAAAAGAAAAAAATAGTAAGTCATGAAAACACCAGAGGAAGCTGGTGTATCTGTACCTGTATCATAAACATGAGAAAAAAAGTATTGCTAGAGATAATGAGAGACATTTCATAATAATGAAAGGGAAATTTTAATAGGAAAATATAAGATCCTAACTACATATGCAATTAAAAACAGCCTCAAAACATAAAGTAATAACTGACAGGCCTAAAAGGAGAAAGAAAAAAATCCATAATAATAGTTGGAGATTTTTTTTAACACATTGCTCTGAATAACTGGTAGAATAAGTAGACAAGAAATCATCATTAGGATATAGGAGATTTTGAATAATGTGATTAACAAAAATGATCTAGATGACATATAATTATCATACCCAATAGCTTCAGAATACCATCTTTTCCTATACACATTGGGCAATTACCAAAATACCCCCACAGATATTTTTTCTTTTCCTTGTAAGCATTTTCAACAAACTCACAATTTTGATATGCTATTTCTCTGTTATCATTTAGTTTTAAACATTGTCATATTTCCACTGTGATTCTTTGGCCCATGAGAACATTTTTAGAAAATGTGTTGCTTAACTTCCAAATACTTAGTAATCTTCTCATTGTTTTGTTATTGATTTCTAGCTTAATTTGTCAGAGATTTCAATCTTGTTAAATTTGCTGAGATTTCCTTTATAGCCCAACTTAAAACTCAAAAGGACCAAACCATTTCCAAGTAACTGCATCCCAGAACAAAGTTCAAACATAATTAAAGGAATACAAAGTAATCTAGCACCCAACAAAGTAAAATTTACACCTGGCCAACGATCACCTAGCTTACAAAGAAGCAGAAAAATATCACCTATAAAGAGGAGAAAAATCAATCAATCAACCTAGAACTAACATAGGTGTTAGGATTATAAGACAAAGACAGTAACACAATTGTTACAACTGTATTCTATAGGTTCAAAAGTTAAGTAGACACATAGAAGGTATATAAAATTAAAGACCTAAATTGATCATCCAGAGATGAAAGCCACAATGTGTGAGATGAATTATACACTGATAGCAGAAGATTAGATGTTAAAGAAGAAAAGATTAGTGAACTTGAATACATAGACTACGATAAATTCAAGATGTATGCAATAAACCATAGAGCAACCACTAAAACAATGAAATGAAGAGTTACAGGCCAGGTGTGGTGGCTCACACCTATAATCCCAGCACTTTGGGAGGATCACTGGAGGCCAAGAGTTCAAGACCAGCCTGGGCAACAGAGTGAGATCCTGTCTCTAAAGCAATTTAAAAATTAGCCATGTGTGGTAGTGCATACTTGTAATCCCAGCTACTGGGGAGGTTGAGGTAGGAGGATTGCTTGAGCCCAGGAGCTGGAGACTGCAGTGAATGTGATCATGCCACTGTATCCAGTTTGGGCAACAGAGCAAGACCCTGTACAAAAAAAAAAAAAAAAAAGATTTATAGCAAAAAGCCAATTAAGAAAATAAAGCAGAATTTTAAAAAAATATAAAAATAGTCAACCCAAAAGCAGGTGGAAAAGGAAAGAATGGATAGGACAAATAGAAAACAAATAGCAAGGTGCTGACAAACCTAATCATGTTTTTAAAATCACGTTAATGTAATTTCATTAATTAAATGGCACAGATTGTCACTTTTGATTTTTTTTTTTTTTTTGAGATGGAGTCTCACTCTGTCACCAGGCTGGAGTGCAGTGGCATGATCTTGGCTCACTGAAACCTCTGCCTCCCAGGTTCAGGTATTTTCCTGCCTCAGCCTCCCAAGTAGCTGGGACTACAGGCACTCACAACCATGCCTGGCTAATTTTTGTATTTTTGTTAGAGAGGGGTTTTCACCATGTTGGCCAGGACTTCTCGATCTCCTGGCCTCATGAACATCCGCCTCGGCCTCCCAAACTTCTGGGATTACAGGGATGAGCCACCACGTGCCTCACCCTCTCAAGTAGCTGTGATTACAGGCATGTGCCACCATATCTGGCTAAATTTTGTATGTTAGCAGAGACAGGGTTTCACCAGGTTGGCCAGTCTGATCTCAAACTCCTGACCTCAAGTGATCCACCTGCTTCAGTCTCTCAAATTGTCAAGATTACAGGTGTGAGCCACCGCGCCCGACTAAATTCAACAGAAAAATTTAAAAAGCAATAGAGAAAACCAATGAAACTAAAACTTGTTTATTTGAGAAATATCAATGAAATTGATAAACTTCTAGCCAGACTGATCAGGAAAAAAAGAGGGAAGACACAAATTGCCAAAGTCAGAAATAAGACAACTGACATCACAACAGATTTTAAACATATTAAAAAGGTTAAAAAGGAATTTTGTGAATAACTTTATGGCAATAAATCTGACAATTTAGATAAAATGAACACATTCTTTGTATGCTTCTAGTAGAATGTCACATAGATTCCTAAAATGCAACATGGCCACAGCCTTTATCTTTCCTTACCCCCAATCCCAATCCTGCTTAAACTTCTATCTCAACCTGTTGCCACAAACCCAAAATCCAACATTCTTTGTGTTCATTTACCAAAAATCTCAAGAAACAGAAAGTCAAAGTAACTGAATAGCTATCAAAGGAATTGAATGTGTAGCTAAAAACCATCACACAAAGGACACTTCAGGCCCAGCTGGCTTCCCTAGTGAATTCTACCAAACATTTAAGGAAGAAATATTACCAATTCTATACAAACTCTTCCAGACTATTGGAATGGAGTCAGGGCAGGTTACAAGTGTTCCCGTGGCATCAGGCCAAGTTCCTCTGTGGGGCTTTGCCTAAAATTGCACTCTTGCTTGACTTTTACCCCCATCTTTTCTTCTGCTTTTTCCACATTGTGCTGCTCTCCCCTGGGAGTACTCCCTTGATGAATCACTTGCACACTAAGCTTCATCTCAGAGTCTATTTCTGGGGAAACTGGTCTAAGACAGGCAATGCCTGGTTTTCAGGTTTGGGGCAACAGGTTGAGATAGAAAGTTAAGCAGGATTGGGATTGGGGGTAAGGAAAGATAAAGGCTATGACCATGTTGCATTTTAAGAATCTATATGACATTCTACTACAGGCATCCAGCAGGCAGTTGGATATGCAGCTTAGGAAAGCCATCTAGGTAGAAACAGATTTGAGAGTCATTAGCCTAAAAATGGTTATTAAAGTCTTAGTAGTAGAGGCAAAGAGTGTGAAGGGTGAGAGCCTGTGCCCAATTCCAATCCTGCTTAACCTTTTGTCTCAATCTGTTGGATGGACAAATGAAGAAGAACAAGCAGACAGACTAAGGAGCAGTTGGAGAATCAGGAGGAGAAGCAAGAGGCGGGTATTCTCGAGATGAAATAAGGAGCGTTTCATGGAGAGAATGGCCCACAGAGTCAAGTCAGCATTTATTCATTCAGCAACTCTGAGCACCTGCTACCCAGCAGGTGCTGTGCTGGGTGATTGGGACAGAATGGGAAGACTCTCTTGGAGTTTACAGTTCAGTGGGAGGACAACCAAATAAATCTCACTCAAAAAAAATTGTAATTGCAAAGATAGTTTGCATATATTAAAGAAATGCAATCTTCCCTGAGGAAGTGGCATTTGAGATAGGCCAAGACAAAAGGGGACTAGATACAACACCAAACCCACAAGCAATAAAGTCATAAAATAGATAAACTGGACTTCATCAAAATGAAAAACTTTTATGTTTGAAAGGGCACCATCAAGAAAGTGAAAACAGGACTGGGCTCACTGGTTCAAGCCTATAATCCCAATAATTTGAGAGACTGGGGTGGGAGGACTGCTTGAAGCCAGGATTTCAAGACCAGGCTCAGCAACATAGTGAGACTCCATCTTTAAAAACAAAAAATTAGCCAAGCCTGGTGGCACACACCTGTGGTGCTAGCCACTCAGGAGGCTGAGGCAGGAGGATTCCTGAGTCCAGGAGCTTGCAACCTCAGTGAGCTCAGTGCCATGATAGTACCACTGCGCTTCACCCTGAGTGACAGAGGAAGACCCTGTCTCTAAAAAAAAAAAAAAAAAAGAAAGAAAAGAAAGTGAAAAGATACCTGAGAATAGGAGAAAATGTTTGCAAAACATATATCTAATAAGGGACTTCTATCTAGACAACATCAAGAACTCTTAAAATTCAATAGTAAAAAGACAACCCAATTTTTTTAAATGAGCAAAGGATTTGCATAGATGTTTATCAGAAGAAACAAATGGTTAATAAGCACATGAAAGCATGCTCAACATCATTTGCATAGGGAAGTGCCAATCAGAATCAAATGAGATACCACTTCATACCCAGTAGGATGGTTATAATAATCACAAAAATGGAAAATAACAAGTGTCAGAGAGTGTATCTGTTTGCTGTAGCTGCTATAACAAAGTACCCACAAACTGAGTGGCTTAAGCAACAGAAATTTGTTGTCTCACGTTCTAGAGGCAAGAGGTTCAAGATCAAGTAATGGACAGGGCCATGCTCTTTCTGAAGGCCCAAGGAAGGATCTGTTCCAGATTTCTCTCCTAGCTTCTGCTGGTTCCTTCGCTACAGCAGTGTAATTCCAGTCTTCTCGTACCAATCTCTCTGAGTGTGTGTCTGTGTTCACATTTCCCATTTCAATAAAAGACACTAGTAGTATTGGATAAGGGGCCCAACCTACTCCAATATGACCTCATCTTAACCTCACTAATAACATCTGTAATTACCCTATTTCCAAAGAAGCTCACATTATGAGGTGCTGGGGATTAGGGCTTCAACATATGAATTCTGGGGAGCCACAGTTCAACCTACAATAGCAAGGATGTGGAGAAATTGGAACTCTCATATACTGTTGGTGGGAAGGTAAAATGGTGCGGCCACTTTGTAAAGATCTGGCAGTTTCTCAAAAAGTTGAACTATTGAGAAACTTTTCTCAAAAAGCTACCATATTAATCCAGCAATTCCACTCCTAGGTATATACCCAAGAAAACGAAGATGTACGTTCATACAAAAAATTGTACATGAATGTTCATAGCAGCATTATTCATAATAGCCAAAGAGTGGAAATAACCCAAATGTTTTTCCATGAATGAATAAACAAAATGTGGCCTATCATGCAATGGAATATTACCTGGCAAAAAAAATGAAGTACTAATACATGCTACAGCATGGCAGCATGGAGGAAGCTTGAAAACATTATGCCAAGTGAAAGGAGCCAGTCACGAAAGCCCACATAATTCTATTTATATGAAATGTACAAAACTGGCAAATCTATAGAGACAGAAAGTAGATTGGCTGTCTAGGCTGGGGGAGGTGGGGGCAGTGACTACTGATGGGTTTAAGGTTTCTTTCTGGGGTAATGAAAAAATTTCAAAATTGATTGTGGTGATGGTACAATCAATATTCACAACTCTGAATACTCCTTTTTCTTTTTTTTTTTTTGAGATGGAGTCTCGCTCTGTCACCCAGGCTGGAATGCAGTGGCACAATCATGGCTCACTGCAACCTTCGCCTCCCAGGTTCAAGCAATTCTCTTGCCTTAGTCTCCCAAGTAACTGGGATTGCAGGTGTCAGCCACCATACCCAGCTAATTTTTTTTTTTTTTTTGTATTTTTAGTAGAGACGAGGTTTCACCATGTTGGCCGGGCTGGTTTCAAACTCCTGACCTCAAGTGATCCTTCCGCCTCAGCCTCCCAAAGTGCTAGCATTACAAGTGTGAGCCACCACACCTGGCCCACAACTCGGAATATTCTAAATTGAACTGCACACTTTATGAATTTTATGAGTTTTAAGGTATGTGCATTGTATCTCAATAAAGCTGTTATTCTAAAATAAATAAATACTAAACTCCCTCCTATGAAAAAACAAACAAAAAAAACCACAAAAGCAAAACAAAAAGGTCAGGAACATTCCAGAAACAAAAACAACCACAAGAAGGTGAACTCTAGAACGGCAGGAATTTTTGCCTGCTTTGTTCACTGTCATATCCCCAGCACCAAAACAATCAATGTCTGGCAAATGGTAGGTATAAATAAAAGGATCATGTGCAAAAGCCTTGTGTCAGGGAAGGGCATGACCCATGGGAGAAATGAAAGATGAATGTGCATGACTGGGACTACACTAGAGATGAATGGGTTCAGCTGAGTCTTTATCCTGAAAGCAATCAAGAGCCATTGATGGGTTTTTAAGTGGAAGTGGATCAGATTTACATTTGAAAAGACCACTGGTAGGCCAGGTACGGTGGCTCACACCTGTAATACCAGCACTCTGGGAGGCTGAGGTGGAAGGATCGCTTGAGCCTGGGAGGCAGAGGTTGTAGTGAACTGAGATCATGCCACTTCACTCCAGCGTGGATGCAGAATGCTGGCAGCAGGGGAGAGGAGATTAAAGGCAAAGACTGAAAAGTTGGATTTAACAACCAAGAAGTTGTTAGTGACCTTGGAAAAATCAGTTCAGGTGGAGAGATGGGGTGACTAATTTGGGGAACTGGAAAGGAAGCGGAGCTGGCAAAATTATACTGCACTTGGTAAGGCCTCTCCCTATTCCCTATAAGTCTCCAGGGAAACAGACCAAAAATACACTTGGCTTTAGAAATAACAAAGACACGTTCCCATGCATATTCACGCACAGCCGGTTCACCAGCAGATTCTGTTTCTGTTCAAGGAATCCATACTTCCCACCCTGATAGAGAGGTCCCACAGCTGAAGTTCATCAGCAATTATCTCCTACCAGATGCTAGCCTTCTTTCATTTGTTGGGGGAGAGGTGGGCGGGAGAACACAGAGAGGACTGCCATCATCTGAGATTTGGGGGTCACTTTAGAAACACAATTCCTTCCCTTTTAGCTTCATTGGGCCTCTCATCTAGACTAGGTAAAATCCAGAACCCAAAGACAGGCCAAGTAGACACACTTCAACCCCCCCTCCCTGAAGACGGTGCAAGGTTTTAGATTAGGACACTTCCCTGGGGTGACCAGATGTCTGAACTGAACCAAAAGAGCTGGGTTCTAGTTCTAGTTCTGCTGGTCTCAGTAGCAAAGCCTTGGGCAAGAGACTTGATCTCTCTGGGCTTCCATCTCCTCATCTCAAAAATTAGGAGAATAAACACACCCCCTGCCCTGAGCAGAGTGGTTAGGTAGGGTTACAACCAAGCAAAGCAGATCTAGATCTGGGGACCTGAGTTTATGTAATCTCATGGTATTCTTTAAGAACAAGAATAGAAAATTTAAAATACAAAAGTAGGTACAAATATAAATATTTAAAATGAGAAATTACATCACTCTACAAAAGTGAAAAAGCTCATACCAAAAACATCACACACAAAAAAATTGAAAATAACGCTATTTGTTAAATTAATTGCTTGGCATATCACTAAACACTTTCTCGCTACATTTTTTGGCTGCGTATTCTTTCATGGCCTCTTTAACAACATTTCTGTCATTCTATGGAGAGAAGAGGAAGATAATTCAGTCATTCGTCTCTTACGGTTCATCAAAATTTGCGATTGCTGCTAGCTTAGAAAAGATCCAGTTTTCCAACTCCTTATTTTAGGATGGTTGTCAAACTTAGGAAGCTACCAAGCCTTTTGTTACGAGCCATAAGCGATCAAGGAACGTCACATTACCTTGTACAGTGACCAATATATCTCACCATTTTTTTGACGCTGGACATCTGTGACCAAAAGACCTCTGGCACACTCAGGTCACCGTGCTTGTAACTCAGCACAGTGGGGACTAGCGGTATTCCTGGAAGGCTAGCAAAAATAAGTATACACACGAACCATACAAACTCACAACTCAGTGTATTCCCTACTCCAAAATGCCTAAAAATGCCCACAGCCACTCCAATGCCTCCAGATAGGGAAAGTCACAGTGGAAAGAGACAGTGGTCTCTTTAAACCTGTTAAGAGTCAAAATCTTTAAATCTTTAAGAACAGATTTGGTTTAAAATATCCTAGTTTTGCTACTTATATATATATTTAAAACCATGATAGTGTGAACACGTTGCTAAGACCTTTTCCACGACCACAGAAGGGGCCTGGGTAAGTGAGGGCACGGAAGAGGAAGCTCCCCTAAGCGTCGAGGTTTATTTACCGTAAAGGCCCTTTAAAAGGCGGAGCCAAAGGGAGGTTGCCAGGAGGCTCGGGCTGAGCAGTTTCTCGGGTCGGGGAGCTCGCGGGTCGTGAGCAGGGGGCCTCGTCAGTCCGGCTCACGGCGTGTGGCCGGCCCAGGGTAGCTTCCCATAGATGAAGCTGTGGCCTCTTCCAGCCAAACCCTACTCGCAGGTCCCCGCTGACCCATCCCCGCCCTCCCACGACCCCAGCTCGGCTCCTACAAGGGTCAGCGACCTCCAACCCGTCCCCGCCCTCCGCAGGTCTCCATCTCAGGTTTCAAAAGAAGCGCGCCCCCTTGGGCCCGCCCCTCACTTCCGGCCTGGAAACGCGTGAGTCTCACAGATCTCGCGATAGCACGTCTTCTCGTCGCTGGCTCTGACCCGGGGCAGCCTTAACCGTGGGTAGGTTGAGGTCGGCTGAGGTCGGTTGCTCCGTTGGCGCTTGGGATCAGGGCTTTTCCCCAGGACCGTTATGTGGCTGCATCGACTGGACTCTTAAGGCCCACCGGCTGCTTTAAGTCCACCCGTCCCTAAAGGTTCCTATCGGGAGACTAGGAGCAGTAACCGCCTTCCACCCTGTGCCCATGGTCGTGTGCTGCGTACGAGTAATAAGGACTCCGAAATCCTAATGACTGTTCTAGGCTCTCGCTGGGTGCCGGACACCCGGCTCCACACACGTCTTCTCACTGAATACCCACAATAACCTAGAGAGAAAGGCATGGTTTTTTTACCTTCGTTATACAAATGGGGAAACTGAGGCTCAAAGAGCGAAGGAACCTACCGAGGGTCACCAAAGAGGATGCGGCCGAAACTCCAAGTCAGTCTGGCTGCAGTTCTAAGGCCTCGTTACTGTTGTAGAGCAATTTGTCAACAGGTCTTTCGGTCCCTAGATTTCTAGAGGACGCTGGAGCTGGTCGTGAAATGCTAACGGCTTTGGGTCCACATAGATACAGTTGCAGAGGAAAATCCAGGCACCTTCTTTGTTCTGTGACCTTAAACAACTTGCTTAACCTTTCTGGCGCTCATTTTTCTTCAACTGATAGATGGGTAATAATAATACTTCATAGGATTATCGTGAGAGTTCAGTGCCTACTCCATAGAAAGCTCTCAATAAATGGAAACTACTGCTGTTAATAATCTTTTATCTTCTCACATGTTGTACAGTGTTCAAGGTGCAGGCGTTGCTTAATAAACCAGAGTGAATGATGAATGAATGAAATGAAAAGTCTGGCCAGACAGAGTGGTCCTTGCTTCCAGCCCCCAGTCTTATTTATTTATTTATTTTTGAGACAGAGTTTTCGCTCTAGTTGCCCAGGCTGGAGTGCAGTAGTCTGATAGCTCACTACAACCTCCACCTGCTGAGTTCAGGCAATTCTGCCCCATCCTCCCGAGTAGCTGGGATTACAGGCACGTACCACCATGTCCGGCTAATTTTTTTAATTTTTTTTAGTAGAAATGGGGCTTCACCACCATGTTGGCCAAGCTGGTCTTGAACTCCTGACCTCAGGTGATCCACCCACCTTGGCCTCCCAAAGTGCTGAGATTACAGGTGTGAGCCACCACACCCAGCCAGCTGCTTAATTTGTTACCCAGTTCTTTATGTGGTGCCACCTCAAAGGGCTTGAACTGGGAAATGACTGTTCCTCTTCTTCTCAAAACAGCTGTGTGTGTGTGTTAACTTTTTATTGAAGTAACACACAGAAAAGCACACAAATCCTAAGTGCTCTTTTAACACAGTGAACAAGATAGTGTAATCAGGTCCCTGAGGAAGAAACAAATCATTACCAGCTCCCCAAATCCCTCTCCTGTTTCCCTCTAGTCACTGCGTCCCCTGCAGGGATAACCACTATCCTTCCTTATTTTATTTTATTCCATTTTATTTTTTGAAGATGGGAGTCTCACTTTGTCACCTAAGCTGGAGTGCAACAGCACGATCATAGCTCACTGTAGCTTCAACCTTCTGGGCTGGGATTACAGGCCACCGCACCTGGCCACTATCCTGCTTTCCAACTGTGTGAGTTAATTTTGCCTGTTTTTGCAGATGCCACTGGGATCATACAGTGTGCTGTCTTCTGGAACTTCCCAGATCTCCATGTGCCCTCACCTTCAGTGGGAGTCTGAGAAGAAGCTGGGTGGGGTTGCTCCCCACATGGTCAGGGCTACTGCCCAATGCCACCCATCTCACCATCACCTGCTGCCTCTCTACCTGCCCCCTGTCCATGGTTCTCTGGAATCTCTCTCTCCCTGAGGTGGGAAAGCATCTTCTGTTTCTTTCTTTCTTTCTTTTTTTGAGATGGTGTCTCGCTTTGTGACCCAGGCTGGAGTACAGTGGTTTGATCTTGGCTCACTGCAACCTCGAACTCCTGGGTTCAAGCGATTCTCCGGCCTCAGCCTCCCGAGTAGCTGAGACTACAGGTGCCCACTACCACACCCAGTTAATTTTTGTATTTTTAGTAGAGACAGGATTTCAGCATATTGGTCGGGCTGGTCTCAAACTCCTGACCTTGTGATCCACCTGCCTTGGCCTTCCAAAGTGCTGGGATTACAGGCGTGAGCCACTGCGCCCGGCCAGCATCTTCTGTTTGTCATTCTTAGCTCTTTCTTAAGGAGTTCCCACAGCAGAGATGTCTGTGCCCTGGTGACTCTGTGCCCTGATGACCCTGTTCTTGCCGTATACCCCAAATCTTTCCCTTTCCACCAGGAAGGCCCTGAGGCCTAAGGGAGTGAGGGTGGAAGGTCACTGAGCCACGATGGTCATGCCCAGCCTCATAATATTACAAATAGTACTCCTCCCCCTGCTCTGTTTGGCAGGCCCCTTCCTCGTCCAGTGAACCTTTTTCTCACTCAGGGTGGTGAGCTCTCTGTCCCCTGCCATTCCTTCCCTGCAGTCTGCCATCTACTACAGTCCCCCAGCCCACCAGATACTGGGGAGCCCTAACTGTGGGTATGGTTTACTTCCTCTTCCAAGGGTTTCTGATGCCATGCTGGTTATGGGATATGGCTTAAGGGTCTAGGTGTGTTACACATGAGGAGAGTAAGGCTCAGATAAATTTAAGGAATTTTCCAAAACTATATAATTTATAAGTGTTGAGAATTAGACCTTGGAAGTGCCATTTGATGCAAGACTAGAAGGCTGAGTCTGCTAAAGGCCACCATTCAGTGACACTAAATGAGTGAGACATCTAGGTACTTTACATGTATTACATCTAGTCCTCAAAACAACTTCAGCAGGTGGGTGTTTTTATTTCAGTAGAGCACATACAGAAACTGAGGTCCAGAGAATTTCATGACTTTGCTTTAGGTCACAGGGATAGTGAGAGACTAAACTAGGATTCAACCCCTTCTGCCCCACAGGCTGACCCCAAAGCCTGGCTCTTTCCTCTGCACTGTGCCATGCTCATTGAAAGGATTTTGACAAGAGCAGATATGAGTGGACATGGAGCAGCGGGGACAGCGAGGGTACAGCGGGGATACAGGACAGTGGAGGAGGTACAGTCCAGAGAGAGGGAAACATGGGCCCACAGAAGGGCTGTTTCCATTTTCTATTACTCAGTAACAAACCACTCCAAAATTCAGTGGCTTAAAATAATCATTTACATCCCACAGTCCTGTGGGTTGACTACACTCAGCTGGGCAGTTCTCACGTGGGGTCTCTCAAGCAGTTCAGTCAGATGGTAGCTAAGACTGGAGTCACCTGAATCTGAATCTGAAGGCTCAACTCGGCTGGATATCCAAGCTGACTTTTTTTTTGGAGACAGAGTCTCATTTTGTTGCCCAGGCTGGAGTGCAGTGGGGCAATCTCAGCTCACTGCAGCCTTCACTTCCCAAGTTCAAGCGATTCTCATGTCTCAGCCTTCTGAGTAGCTGGGACTACAGGCACGTGCCACCAGGTCCAGCTAATTTTTTGTATTTTTAGTAGAGATGGGATTTCGCCATGTTGGCCAGGCTGGTCTTGAACTCCTGGCCTCAAGTTATCCACCTGCCTTGGCCTCCCAAAGTGCTGGGATTATAGGCGTGAACCACTGAGCCCAGCCCTAAGATGGCTTTTTAAAGTCACATGTCTGGCACCTCAGCTGAATTGGCTGGAACTGATGGGGCCTGCCCAGGCATTACTCTCTCCATACAGCCTTCCCATGTGGCTTGTTTTGGGTTCCTCATATCATGGTGGTCTCAGGGTAGACAGACCTCATACATGGTGGCTGACTTGCCCCAGAGTGAACATTCCGAGAGACTAAGGCAGAAACTGCAAAGCTTCCTATGCCTTCTCTTTAGCAGTCATGCAGCTTCGCTTCCACAGCACACTCAGTGAAAATGAAGCATGGACCAGCCCCTTCAAGGGGAGAGGGCAATACACAGGTGTGAAGCATCATTCAAGGGGGACCATCTTGGTGCAGTGGCTCAAACCTGTAATCAACTGCACTTTGGGAGGCCGAGGCAGGCTGATCATGAGGTCAGGAGTTCGAGACCAGTCTGGCCAACATAGTGAAACCCCATCGCTACTAAAAAATACAAAATATTAGTCAGGTGTGATGGTAGGCGCTTATAATCCCAGCTTCTCGGGAGGCTAAGGCAGGAGAATCACGTGAATCCGGGAAGTGTAGTTTGCAGTGAGCCAAGATCGTGCCATTGCACTCTAGCTTGGGCAACAGTTCGAGATTCCATCTCAAAAAAAAAAAAAAAAAAAAAAAAAAGAAAAGCTGGAGGACCATCTTTGGGGCCCAGCTAAGACAGGGGCCGAGGCAAGAAGGGACAAGTCATGCTTCAGTGGAACATGGTGTACAAGTGAGAAAAACTGGAGATGAACGTTTGTGGCAGATGGTGGAGGGCTTCAGTGCTCAGGAACCTGCATTTGGTTACACATTGGAGTCTTTTGACACCCAGCACCTGAGCCCCCTTCATATGCTGGTGGAGCCTCCTTAGAGTCTTAGTGAGAAGTCAGATGTTTGCTCTCCTGACCCCCAGAAGGAAGATCACAGCCAAATCAGTGCTCCAATCAGAACTCTAAATCTTCAGTAAGTGATCCAAGGAGGACAAGGGCTGTTTATAATTCATCCCAGAGGCGGCAGCAGCCAATGCTAAGGGTGGTGGTAGCCATGTAGGAGACAGACCCCAAACCCCTTAATCAGGCTGCACTTGAGACAGGACTTAGCTAAAGTTCTGGCTGCCTCGCTTCTCTTGGCTCCTGCCTGCTTCCTGAGCCTGATCCTTGAAGCTTCCTGTCAATTCTGTGAGTTCCCTGATGTCATCCCAGTAACTTCCTCTTCTACTAAGTGAACCACAGTCTGTTTCTGTTGTTTGCAATTAAGAACCCAGATTGGTACAAAGACCCATTGAGAGCTTCAGTCAGAGGAAATGACATGATCAGAGCACTTTGTGGGAGAGAAAAATAGAATAATAGGATAGGGACGGATTGAAGAGGGAAAAAGAGGAATGAGACTAGTTGGAAGGCCATTGTGAGGTTCGAGGTGTGTGGTGGACTAGGATATTGACCGTGTGAATGAAATGGAAGAATAAGCAGATCTTGGCCACTGATGGAATATAGAAAAGAGAAGAGAAGGTGAGAGTCCAAGTAGACAGCAGTTCTGAGCCTCAGTGACAAAGAAAATGATGATGTGACAAACAGAAACGAGAAGTTAAGGAGAACTGGTTTGGAGGGGAAAGTCATTCACTCACTTATTCAACAAATATTACATGCCTGGTCTATGCCAAGCACTGTGTTAGGCACTGGGAAAAGAGCAGTAAACAAACAAAGTCTCAGCCCTTAGCAAATACATAAAGAGGATAGTGAATCTGCATTAACAAAGCTTGAGTTGGTGGTATCACAGGCACACAGCAAAATATGTCTAGCTGGCAGCTGGAACTTCAAGAAAGATCATAGGAGGCCAGGCGCAGTGGCTCATGCCTGTAATCCCAGCACTTTAGGAGGCTTAGATGGGTGGATAACCTGAGGTCAGGAATTCAAGAGACCAGCCTGGCCAACATAGAGAAACCCTGTCTCTACTAAAATACAAAAATTAGCCCAGCATGGTGGCACACATCTGTAATACCAGCTACTCAGGAGGCTGAGGCAGGAGAATCTCTGGAACCCAGGAGGTAGAGGTTGCATGAGCTGAAATCATGCCACTGCACTTCAGCCTGGGTGACAGAGCGAGACTCTGTCTCAAAAGAAAAAAAAAAGGAAAGATCATAGGAAGGAAGGTTGGGCCTTAAGATAGAAATTAGTAGTCATTTCTATAGACATTTATGTATTTATTCACTCATTCACTTACATTTACTGAGTGCCTACTATGTACTCTATACCATTCTTGCCATTAGAAATACAGCAAAAAACAAGAGTGTCTCAGCTCTCATAGAGTTTCCATTATAGAGTGTGGACACAGAGAGTAAATAAATACACAAATATGGTCAAATATGAGATGTATACTATGAAGAAAAATAAAGCAAGGTAAAGGTAAGAGGAAGTTTGCTATTTTATACAAGATGTTCTGCCAAGGGCCCTCTTTTCTGTTATTATTTTATTTTATTTTTATTTTTTGAGACAGGGTCTTACCCTGTCAATCAGACTGGAGTGCAGTGGCTCGCTCATGGCTCACTGCAGACTTGAACTCTTGGGATCAAGTGATCCTACCACCACAGCCTCTCGAAGCACTGAGATTCCAGGCATGAGCCACCACGCAAGCCCCCTCTCATAAGGAGATATTTCAGTGAGGTCCTGAATGAAGGGAGGCAACACTCATGTGGTTATCTGGATGAAACCTATTTGAGGCAGAGGGAGGAGGTGCAAAGGCCCTGAGACAAGACAGTGTTTGGATTGTTCAGAGAATTTGCAGGAGGCCAGTGTGGCTGGAGCAAAGCATATGAGAGAGAGTTAGAGGAGAAAATGAGATGAAAGAGGTGGCAGGGAGCTAATCCTATCGAGCCTTATAAGTCATGGTAATCTGTAAGTCTCAGCTCACTGCAACCTCCGCCTCCTGGATTCAAGAGATTCTCTTACCTCAGCCTCCCAAGTGGCTGGGACTACAGGTGCACGCCACCACGCCTGGCTAATTGTACTTGGTACTTTGGCTCTTGTCCTGTGTGAGATAGGAAGACCTTAGAGACTTTTGAGCAGAGGAGGCACACCACATGACTGACATTTTAGAAGGATCACTTTGGCTGCTGGGTATAGAATAGACTGGGGTTGTGTAATGGCAGAATCAAGGGGAGCAACTGGGAGACAGTTGTCAATTAAGGCAAGATATGATGGCTTGGACCAGGAAGGTAATGATGGAGGAAGAGGAACTCACATGTGATCAGACTCTAGATAGAAACTGATGGGGAACTAACAGGATCTGCCAATGGGTTTGATAATGCCAGGGTTTTTTTAAATGGGAATAGCTAGAAAAGCATTTATCATTACTGAGTAGAGAGGATTGAGAAGTACATCTAAAGCTCCAAGAATGGCCAGGCACAGTGGCTCATGCCTGTAATCCCAGCACTTTGGAAGGCTGAGGTGGGTGGATCAGCTGAAGTTGAAGACCAGCCTGGGCAACATAGCAAAACCCTCGTTTCTACAAAAAATTAAAAAATTAGCCAGGTGTGGTGGTGTGCACCTGTGGTCTCAGCTACTTGGGGGGCTAAGGCAGGAGAATTGCTTGAGCCCAGGAAGTCAAGGCTGCAGTGAACTGCATTTGCACTACTGTACTCCAGGCTGGGCAACAAAGTGAGACCCTGTCTTAAAATAAATAAATAAAGCAGCCAGGCATGGTGGCTCACACCTATAATCCCAGCACTTTGGGAGGCTGAGGCAGATGGATCATGAGGTCAGGAGTTCAAGACCAGCCTGACCAATATGGTGAAACCCGGTCTCTACTAAAAATACAAAAGTTCGCTGGGTGTGGTGGCACATGCCTGTAGTCCCAGCTACTTGGGAGGCTGAGGCAGCAGAATCACTTGAACCTGGGAGGCAGAGGTTGCAGTGAGCCAAGAATCATGCCACTGCATTCCAGCCTTGGTGCAGAACGAGACTCCATCTCAAAAACAAACAAACAAACACATAAATAAAGCTCCAAGAATAGTGAAACTGTTTCCAGCCTTCCTGCCTGCCTCCTGGTCTTTCTTTTTGAGTAATTTCACTCAAAAGCCACAACGTAGAGCCAAGCAAGACTATGCACCCATGCAGGGGCAGAGGGGACATTGGGCTGGCACAGGTTATCAGAGCCCAAGACGGAAGAAGACAGTGTCTGCAAGGGGAGTGGAGGGAGCAGCAGCAGTGATGACGAACCAGTTACTTACAAAGGATTCATCCAGTAAGAAGAAGGAAATTACACAAGTGGAAAAAGAAGAAACAAAATTAAGCCCTGTGGTGTTGGGAACTCATTCTTCTTTACATAGAAAGTTCAGTAGAAGATAGAAGATAGGTAGATAGGTAGATAGATGATAGACAGATAGACAGACAGATAGATAGATGGCATAAATTTGTGATAATAATACATATATCCTAGGACTGTACACAGAGAGGTATGGAAACAATGACTCTCCAAGAACAATGAGCACATCTAGCACCCAGATCTTGGCTTCTACACACCATTCTCTATTTAAAAAAAGAAGGGTCCCTTTTAGCAATGGCTGATTCCAGAGCTATGGCAGAGATAGTACAAGATGAGCCTGGAACATCTTGCTATGACAGAAAGTAAGCAAGTGCCCAAAGAATTATAGAAATAGGAGCCAGCTTGGCAGCTGGACAAACTCTGGGAAATTTTGAGCATCAAAATAAATAATGAGATAATGAGGAAAACACTCAACATCTATAATATTGCTGTCAAAGATGCATAGCCTACATCTATTCATGAGGAAGCAGCAAATAACCCCAAATTAAGGACCATTCTACAATATCACTATGCTATGGCTTCTAAATTGTCCTGATCATGAAAGTAAAGCAAAGGCTTAGGAATTATCTCAGACAGAAGGAGACTGGAAAGACATGGCAACTGAATGCAATGAATAATCCTGGACTGGATTCTTTGCTTATAAAGGTCAACATTGGACAAATTGAGGAAAGTCCAGTAAGGTCTGGTGGTTATATAGAACTAATGTACTAATGTTAATTTCCTAATTGTGAGCATTGTGTGAGGTTGTGAAGGAGAGTTTCCTCATTTGTAGGAAACATATATTAAAATATTAGGGAGTAATGAAGCATCATGGAGGCAACTTACTCATAAGTGGTTCAGGAAAAGGAAAAGTTCTTTGTACTATCATTGTAACTTTTCTATACATTTGGAACCATTTCAAAAGAAAAAGACAAGGAAAGAGTGAATGAAATCCCTGAGGCAGTGGGGAGTGAGAGGATGATGAGGTGGTGCAATATTAGCTACTGACACCAAAGGGTCAGTAGGAGACCTTGTAAGGAGAAGGCAGTTAATAATGTGTAGTGTTGGCCAGGCACGGTGGCTCATGCCTGTAATTCCAGCACTTTGGGAGGCTGAGGCAGGTGAATTCCAAGGTCAGGAGATTGAGACCATCCTGGCTAACATGATGAAACCCCCGTCTCTATGAAAAACACAAAAAATTAGCTGGACATGGAGGCGCATGTCTGTAGTCCCAGCTACTCGGGAGGCTGAGGCAGAAGAATCGCTTGAACCCAGGAGGCAGAGGTTGCAGTGAGCCGAAATTGCGCCACTGGACTCCAGCCTGGGTGACAGAGCGAGGCTTCATCTCAAATAATAATAATAATAATGTGTAGTGTTGCAAAAAGACAGAAGAGAATTTTTTAGAAAGGTATTAAACTATTTACAAATTTTCTGCATCATTAATCATGGCAACATCTTCATACATGTGCAATACAATGGAAAATAAATCCATTATTCCATTCACAGACAATACTGAATGTGCATATGGATTTGGCTTCCACACAGAAGCAACTAACAACTTCTTGACTTCTCTGGGCCCTGGGATTCAGAAGTTGGAATCTGTCCTCATTACAAACCATGACAGTTTTGAAAAGAAAATCACAATGACATAATTATATTAGTTCTTGTCAGGAGGCTAGGTCTCCCAATTCCTAATTTTAAACCAGTTCTTTTTAAAATTTAGTGTATTCTGGCCAGGTGCAGTGGCTCACTCCTGTAACCCCAACACTTTGGGAGTCCAAGGCGGGAGGATTGCTTAAGCCTAGGAGTCCAGAGACCAGCCTGAATAAAAAAGCAAGATTATGCCTCTTAAAAAAAAAAAAAACCTGTCTTGGTGGCATGTGCCTATAGTTCCAACTACTTGGGAGGCTGAGGTGGGGGAATCGCTTGAGCTCCAGAAGTCAATGCTGCAGTGAGCCTTGATCGAACCACTGCACCCCAGCCTAGGTGACAGGGCGAGACCCTGTCCCAAATAAAATTACATAAATCAATTTAAATAAAATTTAGTGTAATCTAATGATATAATTTGATGCTCACATTTTGGGAGAAAATAATTTCTTACTGGAATTATTAATGTGCCCAAGTAACACACGCTCATTATAGACAAATGGAAAATGCAGATAAACAGAGAACACATTTTAAGCCACCTATATGCCCATCATCCAAAAATAATTTGTTAGCATTTTGATGCCTATTTTAGACTTTTAAAATGCAAATCGCATCTATAATTTGTTGCAGTTAAAGAGGGGACCTGCCCTGTGCTATTTTGTATCTTGCATCTTCTCCTCCACCTCGCATCCATTTAGAGCAAACAGTGTCTTAGGAACTAAATTTACTTCAAACGCCTCATTTTTAAGGACGCGGCGAGGAATTCCATTGAGCAAATGGGCGGTGACTTATATAATCCTGTTCCTATTTAAGGACTTTTACGTTGGGCGCGGAGAGATAGTGCCGCAGAACCTGGGGACGAAGCTCTGTGACAACGAGAAAAATGGGAGGTTGGTGGACAGCTGGCTAGGTCGCTTAAGCACACAGGGACGGAGGAAAGAGGGCCGGCAAGGCCGCGGCCGGCGGAAGCAATGGGCCTGTGAAGTCGGATTTGGGCGCCGCGCGAGGCAGAGAGGGGGTGGTTCTCAAGGTCAAAGGGTGGCGGATGGGTTGAACCCGAGACCCACCCAACTAACTGGGGATACGCGCCCCAAGGCCCAAAGGCTGATGAGCCGCCGCTGCTCACCAACAGAGGGCGCTGTGTCCTCAGCAGTTCGCGGCGGGCGGCTCCCAGCTGCTGACCAGATGTAGACAGCTGGACCGCGGGAGGCGCGAAGCCCTACCCGAGCCCCTGCAGACCCGCAGGCAGAGGAGTGGGGGGAGGGGTGAAGAAGGGACCGCAGGGGGCAAGGGTGGTGGCAGATTACTCCACTGTCGCTGCTCTGCAGACTCCCGAATTGCCTTCCCCTGTCCGGTAGAAGAGGCTCGCCTCCCACCCAGAGGGGACGCCGTTTTCTGCTTCCCACCAAAGTGTAGTCTGGGCTGGCCGCGGCCCTGGGCTGCCTTAATATGACCGAGGAGGGTCCACAGGGCGTGGCGCGGGGCCAGGAGAGACTCACGCAGCAGTCTGCAGCAGGAAAGAGAGCTAGACTTTAAGACCTTGTAGAGTACCCAGCCCTTGACTCCGGGTACTCCAACGCACACATACACACACACACACACACACACAGAGACACACACACAGAGAGACCAACTCTGAGCTCTTTCTTTCTGCTCTGGGTGCCCTGTGCATTGGAGGAGTGAGAAACTGAGGCACAGCAGGGTGGAGCACTGAGCAGACCTCTCCTCCCCATATTGTCTGGGGCCAAAAAGCTGCGCTAGAGTCCGAAGCTCCAGTGAAGGTCTCTGGGGCCAGGGACAACCCCAGGGACCCCGCCCCTTTGACCTGCTCGCTGTCCCCACCCCGGCCGCTCTCCAGGCTCAGACTGGGGTAATCAGCTGCTGTAATTGGCAGCGGAGACCCGGCCTAGCGGAGGACCGGCGGGCGGCGCAGGGGCAGGCGAGGGGCTTAATTGCAGGGCTTTGGCCAGCAGTCTGGGCTGCAACTCCACCGGGGGGAAGGGAACGGACCTCTTAGGTTGGCAGGCCAGGCTTTGGAAGAAGCCAAAGGCCTTCGGGTAGGTAGACAGGGATCCCTTCCCCGGAAAATGGGGTTTCGTGATGGGGGAGATGAACCCTAGCGAGGGTGAAAGGAGGAGAAGCGGGATGCCTCGGGAGAGCTGCGGGGGTGGTGGGGGCAGATTCCAAACTCCCCACCCAAACTCCAGAATCCCTGGTTAGTCTAGTCCGAGACTCCTCCCTCGTTCTGACCCCCCCTCCCCTTTCTGCCGCCCCCGTAACCCCCCTTCTTGTATCCCCAGGGCGCTCCCACCCTGGGGAAGAATGTGCCCTCCTTGCGCACCCTTGCCATGGTAACGGCACACCCCCACCCCCGCGCACCGCAGCGGCCCGGCCTGGCCCCGCAGGCGGCGAGAAAAGAGGGGGGCGGGCGCCTCCCAGCCCCGAGGACACACCTCGGCTGCCCTGGTTACCACAGTAACCGGGGGCATTCCCAAAGTGCGCAGCCGCGAAGTGGTAAAGGGCTCCCTCACGATCTCATACCCCCATAACCCACCAGCAGGGGTTAGAGGCTCCAGGGAGAGACCTCCTTTGCGGCAGCCCTAACTTCAAGGACAAGGTCCACAGAGGAATCATGAGGTGTCCCGGCTTCCACGCACTGCAAGCCTAGGGAGCAAAGGCATCTGGGGCCCCTGAAAGCCTGGCACCTGGCACCTGAAAAGGGATATCCCAGTCACCAGCTTGTCCTCCTCCCCACCAGAGCCCGAGGGAGGCGCTGGCAGCAGGAAGCCGGGGAAGAGCCCGGAGGAGCGCAGGCCCCACTGCCGAGCGGTGATTACAGGGACCTGTCCCTCCCGCCCCCGGCTCCCACTCTCATTAAGTCATTTTTTCCCCTGTTGGAAAGTCCCCGTGCCTTGAGCGCAGGGGCTGGGGCGACCGCAGGCAGCTGCCGGCAACCACATGAGAAGCGGGAGGAGGAGGAGAGAAGGGGGTTGTGACTACAGCCTGGCCAAGCTCCAACGTGGAAGGCCCCCTGCAGGGGGCTAGCTGAAGGCGCATTAATTTGGGGGAAGCAGGGGGAGCTCCGGGTTGTCCCTGACCTTGCTTTTCACCCGCCAGGGGCACTCCTACAGCTCCAAGTCTACCTTTGAATGCCTCCACCCTGGACCTTGGGTGACTGCAAAGCAGGATGCCTGCGTTCTGATCTCATCCCAGCCTGGCTGCCTCCTCTAACCCTTAACCCCACCACTGCCTCTGACCTCTCCGCCACCCTCATTCTGTTGGTTCCTTTCCTCCTCCTCCTTTTTCCTCCTGATGGACCTAGCGTCCATCAGGTCAGAGAAGGGGAGGTCCTCTCCTTCTCTGAATGATCTCTAGCCACCTTCTGTTCTCATTTCCAGATCTCACCCCTGGGTCCATCCCAGGCTGTTGGCAAGTTCTTCCTCCCATCAAAACTGCACCCTCCCACTTTATTCCAGCCCATTTCCCCTATTTCCCGTCAGCTTATTGATCCCGCCTCACCCTTCATCCAGTAGGCAGAAGCCCAGTGCCTATTTGACCCCATTTTCCCACCCTCCATCACCTCCACATTTTCCTAACTTGGGTCCCTTATCACGTCCCATATATCCACTTTCAACTGTGGGCGTCAGCTTCGGTCTCAGAATTCTACTCAGCCTCTGGGCTTCACAGGCTAGGCTAGCACATATCAGATCACCTTGACTTATGTCATTAAAACATGTCCCCTCCCTACAACTCCGTGTCCAGCCTCCTGCCCCACCCAACCACCCACCCCTCTCTCTTATTCAACATATGTTCTGCAGCATGTCTGTGCCTAGCTTCTTATCCCAGCCCTGATCCTCTACCTCTCATCTGCAGTCTCCCCCAACTCGATCCTCCTTAAGCCCGGAAGGCAGAGGAGGGTTAGGCTAGGGCTAATGTTGCAGTGGACACTGCTGGGCATGGCAGCATCCCTTCAACCCTAGGCCTCCATTTCCCCTACTTCTCTCCTCCTCCCTGGGATGGGAGGGAGGAAGGGGGTGGAAAACCCAGCCCCCACAGCTCTCTCTTAGGTGAACCAGAGGAAAGGAATGAGGCAGGTGTGTCTGGCTGCTCCTGCCTACCCCTCCTCCTGGGGGACTCTCACCCGCCCGCCTGTGGGGCTGTCTTTTGGGGGATGGGGAAAGAAACCCTGTCCTCCAGAGAAGCAGCAGAGCTGAGCATTTGGAAGGCCCGGTGCATAGGCATGCCTTTGAGCTGCTGGGATGCAGGCAATTGGAGGAGGAAATGAGGGGCAAGCTCATGGGGACAAATCCCCAGGCTGGTGGGCCTACTGGAGTGTATCACTAAGAGAGCCCCCTTTCCTTCTCACCCCTACCCAGGGGTAGGGAGACGTGGGTCAGGGGTGGAAAATATGGGGGATTTGTGCAGGCTGACCATGGGAGAAAGGAACAAGTCTTCATCCTTGCCTGGCTTATTAAGAGGGCTGCTATTCTTGGGTAAATTGAGGCAGCCAGCAGGATCCCCAAGTTTGAGCAGCAAGAGGCCAGAATCCCTGAGATCCTGACCTCACTTCCCTCTCCACTGCCCTCCTCCTTGAGGGTCTGTGCCAGAAAAACAGCAGATCCAAGAGCCAAGGAGAGTGCAACACTGGACCAAACTGCTCTGCACTGTTCTGGTGGGGACCTGAGGGTGGGGAAGGATTGCTGACCCACTAAGGAGCACCCTGATGGGGATCCGAAAGCACAAGAGGCCTGGGAAGAATGTGCCCCCTGCACCTTACTTACATACCCAGTCCCTCGTGCCTGGACTCAGAGAGACCAGAATCCAGACAGTGAGTCTCCGGGCCCTCCTCCGCCGCCCTTTTCCCAGCCGCACCTCCTGGCCCCACCTGCTCCCCGGGGCGCTGGGCTGGGCTGAGCTGGGTCTTGCCCAGGATTACTCCTCTGAGTGCCTCCTGTCTCTGCAGACAGTTGCTGCTGGGCACGGCCACTCGTCCTGGCTTGTGGCAGAGGGCTCAGGCACAAGGTGGGCGGTTAGAGCTCTGGCACCAGGGCCCTTCTCCACATCCCCACTGCCTCCAACTAGTCCAAGCCCCATCTCTGACTTAGAAGATGGTTATTATTCTGACACTGGCTTGCCAGCTGTCATCTTGTCCCCCTTCAGCCAGTTCCACATCAGCGATCCACATGAGACTCGAACCATGACACTCCCCTGCTTAAGAATCTCAAGGTTCCCATTCCTCTTTAATAAAATCCCAACTCCTTAGCTTGGCTTAGAAAGACACACGATGTGACTTTTGCCCACCCTCTGAGCACCTCTCCTGCTAGTCTGTCCCTTGACTTCTTCACGGGACTCACAATGGCCACTTTGCTGTTCCTCCAGCAGGCAGAGAGCTTTCTCAACTCACACTTTCTGCCTTCACATGGCCTCTGCCTGGAAAGCCCTTACCCGCACGCTACATGGCTCTTAAGGTGCAGGATCCAGCATGGGTATCACAACTCAGAGAGGCCTTCCCTGACCAGTGGCTTTGTCTGAGGAGCCCCACTCCCCACAAATCCCCCTCCACCCAGCAGCCTGCACATAACATTGTCTGAAATGACCTTGTTTGTATATTTACTTGTTTATTGCCCATGCCTCCCCCCAGCAAGAATGTAATCTCCAAGAGGACAAGTGCTATGTCTCGCTTACTCACATCTGCGGCCCCAGTGCCTTGTATTGCCGTCCTTACCCACTCCACTGCCCCCAGAGTGCCGCAAAGAGAGTGCAAAATAAATATTTGTTAAATGAATGAGGAGGGGAATGGTGGGGGAGGGTGTCTGGGGCCTCTACGGAATCACTTCAGCTCAATTATGTCTATTTCTTTCTTTCTTTTTTTTTTTTTTAATCCTCTTCTGCCCATCAGCCTCCATTCATTCCCCCACCCCATCTCCAGGGAAAAGGTGAAATGATGGACAGACTGAGGGGCTGCCTGGCTGACACTTGTTTTAGGGTATGGGGCAACCCCCAGCCCAACTGAGCTATTTGGACTTGGGGGAGGGAGGGGAGGCCAATCA
>PVKP010022363.1:0-12591 GCA_004027715.1 Plecturocebus donacophilus | reverse complement strand
GACCGTAAGCCTCTGAGTGCCAGGCTCCAGGAGGGGATCTCGAGCAGGGCCCAGGGGACCCCGGGCCGCTCACTTGCAGACGCTGACCCACTCGGTGATGCGACACTCTTCGCAGACCACGAAGCAGCACCAGTGGAAACGGCAGTGGCAGCGCTCGCTGCGCGTCTGGCGCAGGATGTTGTGGCCGCGGCCGCAGCACATGCTGCCGCAGCCATCCGAGCCCGCGCTGCTCTTGTTGCACAGGCGGCCCACGGTGCCCGCCGAGTCCAGGCGCGGCTCGCGCTCGCAGAAGTCGGGCGACTTCTCGAAGTAGACCAGGTCGGCGGGGCTGGCCCGGCGGCGCGGCCCGGGAGCGCCCGGGGCGGGCGAAGGTGCCCCCGCTGGGCCCGGCTCCAGCTGGCCGCCGTTGCGGTTGTGCGGCCGGATGAGCGTGGCGCGGTGGAAGCGGCTGCGCAGCAGCGCCCCCACGGTGCGGAACTCGGGCGTCACCTGCCAGCACGTCTTGAGCTGGCAGCTGCCTGACGTGCCGTGGCACTTGCACTTCCGCCGCATGTTCTCCATCACTGCCTGCAGAAGGAGGGAGGTACCGTGAGGCGTGACATCGGCGGCCAACCCCACTGCCCTCCTCCCAGCGCTGAGCCTGGCCTGCTTCTGAAACCCACTCCCATTGTACAGAGGCAAACGCTGAGGCCCGGAGCGAGGGTCCCACAACCGGGCAGTCAGAACTCCTGTGCCTGCTCCTCGGCCTCTGCCTCTCCCACCCACCTCCCACCAGGCCAGGCCTGGGGGAATTCCCACCTTCCGGCTCCCCTCCTCTCCTGCCCGCCTTTCCAGCAGCTGCAGGGGGCCCTTGGGGCTGGAGGCCCTTGCTTCCTGAAGGGGGATCCCAAAATCAGCAGGGAAATTCCCTCTCCCGCCATCCCTGGGGTAGGGGCCAGGAGCAGGAGGGTGCTGGCCCCACTATATCTCCCTCCAGGTTCCGTGTGTGTGTGTGTGTGTGTGTGTGTGTGTGTGTGTGTGTGGTGGGTTGGGTTGGGGGGGTTCAGTGAGGTTGAGAAAGCCTTGGTCCCCCTCTCAGTCCTTCTCCCTCCCACTCCCCCCTGCCTCTCTTTGTAGAGAGCCAAAGGAGGAGGACAAGTGCTGGGGAGACTGCCCCGATTATGCTGCCTGGGGCTCATTCTGACTATGCTGAGACCCATAGTTCCTCCTAGGAAGTCAGTGCCACCAGGGCCAAAGCTCTACCTGAATACAGAAGGGAACCCAAGAGAGCCAGCCTCTCCAGCCCAGTGAGAGTGGAGAGAGGCTCCCAGGCCTCCAAGGGAGGTGGTTATGGGAACACAACCTGGCTGCCCTCCACCCAGCTCATAGCCTGCTCTAGAGTCTCCTCCCTAAGAACTCTTTGACATTATTTTCACCAGAAACCCTGTAAGAAGTTGGCCATATCCCCTCCTTTCCTTTAGTCCACTCCAAAAACACACCCTCAGACAATGACAGCAATGAGCCAGGGCCCTTAAACTTGGGCCGTAAGAGAGGGTGCCTTCCCCGCGAGGTCTGAAAGGGCTCCACAGTGGGCATGCACAGCCTGTGCTGTCAGCACCACGTGGGAACCAGCCCGATGCCTCCCCAGGCCAACGGCTCCAGAACATCTGCTTCCCACGGGCAGCAGCCATTAATTAACCAGTTTAACGAGGAGGGGGAGGAGGCACCGTTGGTATGGGCTGGGATGGCAGTGAAGCTTGGGAAAAGAGCTGTACAGGGCAGGCTGGGTGGGAGCTGGACATGACCCTAGGGTAAGTGTGCCTCAGTTTACCCCACCTCTAAGTCAAGATGGGAATTGCTGAATCAGCTTGGAGTCTTTGTGCAGGAAGAAATGACTCATTGTAGGCTAAGAGACCAAGAGAGGACGGTCATAGTGGCTCATGCCTGTAATTCCAGCACTTTGGGAGGCCAAGGCGAGCAGATCTTGACGAGGTCAAGAGATCGAGATCATTCTGGCTAACATGGTGAAACCCCATCTCTACTAAAAATACAAAAATTAGCTGGGTATGGTAGCACCTGTAGTCCCAGCTACTCAGGAGGCTGAGGCAGGAGAATCGCTTGAACCTGGGAGGTGGATGTTGCAGTAAGCCGAGATCCATGCCACTGCATTCCAGCCTGGTGACAGAGTAAGACTCTGTCTCAAAAAAAAAAAAAAAGAGGCCAAGAGAAAGGAGAGTGAGATGGAGAAGGTGCCAGCCAGAATGAGAGGAAGCCAGGGAAAAGGCCTCAGCAGGCTGAGCAGAGTCAAGAGAAGAGATGATGGAGACAGAATGTTCAGGAAATGATGGTGCTGAGTTACCATGAGAGTCAACAAAGTATCCGAGTGTGGACTCAATGCTATAGAATAAAAGAGCACAGGCTCAGAGGGCAGCGACCTGGGGATGAGTCCTACCTGGGCTACCTTCTCACTAGTTGCATTATCTTGGACAAGCTTCTTGGTCAATCTGTCCCTCAGTTTCCACATCTCAACATAAGGTTAATAACAGTGCTCACTGCATAGGTAGTCATAAGGATTAAATAGGCTAACATGGGCCAGGTGCAGTGGCTCACACCTGTAATCCCAGCACTTTGGGAGGCCAAGGTGGGTGGATCATGATGTCAGGAGTTCAAGAACAGCCTGGCCAAGATGGTGAAACCCCATCTCTACTAAAAATACAAAAATTAGTCGGGCACGGTGGCTAGTGCCTGTAATCCCAGCTACTTGGGAGGCTGAGGTAGGAGAATCGCTTGAACCCGGTTGGCAGAGGTTGCAGTGAGGTAAGATTGAGCCACTGCATCTTTCCAGCCTGGGTGACAGAGTGAGACTCCATCTCCAAAAAAAAAAAAAAAAAAAATAGGCTAATATGTAGGAAAGTGCTCAAGACTTTCCTACATATTGAATGAATATATGAAGGCTATTCTCACTTTCTTTTCTTCTTCTGTCTTTTTAAATGTATGTGTGTATGTATATAATTTATTTTTAATGAATGACCTTTAAGGTAGTAGGATTTGAGGGCAGAGGACAAAGGAGGAAGGCCCCATAACACAGTTCCACAGCAGCCCCTAAGAACTTCACTTCCACCCTTTACTTTGCAGGAATCCCTCATTCTAGACTGCACAGAAAGGCCGGGAGAGGAGATCACCACATCATGGAACATTAGTATTGTGGAGGGGAACCTTAGGGATTATCTAGTTTAACTAGATAGGGGAGGAGTCAGATGGCAGCGCCACGCCTAGACTCCTGCGGTCCTGACTGCAGGCCCTGTCCTTTCTCCTGGGTGATCACCCGAGGAAGTAGGAGTGGCAGGTTGTTCAGCAGGTGGTGTGCTGATCCGGGGTGGCAGGGCTCCTTTCAGCCCTGTATCCACAGGCCTAGTCCAGTGCCTGGTGCACAGTACATACTCAATGCATGTTTGCTGAATGAGTTAGACGGGGTCAATGAGAAGATTGTCAAGGTGGCACGTGCCTGGGCAAGGGGTAGGCCCTAGGCAAAGGGATTTGAAGCGGACCCAGGGGGCGGGGCTCTCACCTGCCTCCCGACTCGGTTGTTGTGAAGCCTCATTCTTGCATGGATGTCTCTGTGAGGCTCCCGAGAGTCCAGGAAGTCCTTAGAGAAGCGTTCCCCGAAGCCCATGTCGGGGCTGCAGCCGCCCCACTCCCAGGAGTCCTGCAGGCCTGGGCTGGCTGTGGGCAGGGCTGGGTGTTCCGGGACCCCATGGCTCAGGCCCTTACCACGCTGTAGAGCGTCCAGTTGCAGGCGGTGCAGCTTCCTACGGAAGGCCTCCTCGTCCCCTCGCCGGGACGCGTCGCAGCCACAGGCCTTCAGTTTGCCCAGGGCACACGCATTGGACACTGCATGCACCACGCCAGCTGCCGCGATGGCATAGGCAAAAGCGCTCTCTCGGAAACCTGTGATTAAAGACCCAGAACACATGGACTCTGGAGGGGCCTCGATACCCCATTCTCCAGCCCACCCTTCTCATCATTCCAAGGAGAGACTGAGGCCAAGTATGCAGGACAGTCTGGCACGAGGACACAGAGTCAAAGAAGGGCAGAAATCACACCAGAAGCCAGTTGTTCTGTACACATGACCTGGTGGGATGGAGGGGGGCGGTTTCCCAATAGCCCTCTGCCTTTTGTACTCCCTCCTCCTGTTCCTTAACATCACCTTTAGCAAACTCAGAATTTGTATGTCTACATCTCTACTATAGGGCAGAAAGTTCTGGCAAACACATTCTTTTTACAGTCAGAGATTTAATCTATTACCTCTCACAGTGGTATCCGCAATTTTAAAATAAGCCCACAGCATGAGGGCAACATTTAATCTAAAGAATACATTGGCCGGGCATGGTGGCTCATGCCTGTAATCCCAGCACTTTGGGAGGCCGAGGCAGGTGGATCACGAGGTCAGGAGATCCAGATCATCCTGGCCAACAAGGTGAAAACCCGTATCTACTAAAATACAAAAAAATTAGTTGGGCGTGGTGGTGTGTGCCTGTAGTCCCAGCTACTTGGGAGGCTGAGGCAGGGAAATCGCTTTAACCCAGGAGGCAGAGGTTACAGTGAGCTGAGATCGTGCCACTGCACTCCAGCTTGGCAACAGAACCAGGCTCCTTCTTAAAAAAAAAAAAAAAAATACATTGCCAGTGATATTGCTGATGGCAATGTGGTGGGAATGGAAACTAGTACAACCACTGTGGAAACAGTGTGGGGATTCCTCAAAGAACTAAAAGTAGAAATACCATTTGATCCAGCAATCCCACTACTGGGTATCTACCCAGAGGAAAAGAAGTTATTATATGAAAAAGATCTTTGCACACACATGTTCATAGCAGCACAATTTGTAATTGCAAAAATATGGTACCAGCCCAAATGTCCATCAATCAACGAGTGGATAAAGAAATTGTGGTGTATACATGCCATGGAATACTCCTCAGCCATAAAATGGAACAAAATAATGGCATTCATAGCAACCTGGACGGAATTAGAAACTATTATTCTAAGTAAGTCAGGAATGGAAAACCCAAAACATCGTGTATTCTCACTTATGTATTCTCACTAAGCTATGAAGATGCAAAGGCATAAGAATGATATATTGAGCCGGGCACGGCAGCTCACGCTTGTAATCCCAGCACTTTAGGAGGCTGAGGTAGGCAGATCATGAGGTCAGGAGTTCAAGACCAGCCTGTCCAATACGGTGAAACCTTGTTTCTACTAAAAAATACAAATATTAGCCAGGCGTGGTGGCACACGCCTGTAGTCCCAGCTACTTGGGAGGCTGAGGCAGGAGAATCACTTGAACCTGAAAGGCGGAGGTTGCAGTGAGCTGAGATCATGCCACTGCATTCCATCCTGGGTGACAGAGTGAGATTCCATCTCAAAAAAAAATAACAACACATTGGACTTCTTTGGGTACTCTGGGAAAGGGTGGGTGTGAAGAGAGGGATAAAAGACTACACATTGGGTACAGTGTACACTGCTGGGGCAAAGGGCACACCAAAATCTCAGAAATCACCATTAAAGAACTTATTCAACCAAATACCACCTGTTCCCCAAAACCTATTGAAATAAATAAATAAACGATATTTCATAAAATAAACTGTACACAATTTTGGGAGGAAAAAAGAATAAATTGCCAATGATGGAATTCCAGGCCTTAGGAGATGTCATTGGGCAGTAGGGTAAGTAAGAGGGACAGTCAGCTCCTAATGCTCCCTGCCCAAGGCAGCCTGCTGGGTGCATGCCCATCTTAGGCCAAGCATAGGACCCTCCCTAATGGCCAGACTCCAGAGGTAGAGAAATGGATCAGCAGAGCTTCTCCTTCCCTGTTCACAGGACATCCCTAAAAGCCACTCAGAAATGGGCACTACTCAGCCACCTTGCCTGTGATCTGCCTAGGTCAGCTGAAGAGGCTGTTGGAGGGACGCTAGAGGGGAGTCCAGGCTCTTGCACGTAGTAGTGTTGAACATTGAGAGAGAAAGGTAAGCTGAGGCAGACACCAGATGGCTCAGGAGGCACAGACTCTCGCTGACCAAGCCACTCCTGGGGGCCGCGGCTGGGCCGACCTGGCCACCAGCTTGTCCACACTGCCTTCTGTCTTGGTGCTCCAGCCTGAGCCATTCTCTGAGAACACCTGGACCTGTGGCAGGGGGTGTTCCCAGAGACCCTACTTGCAAAGGAGGGTCCCACTCTCAGACCTGCAGGCTACCTCTTGCTTATTCTGCATCTGAGAAAGGACCAGCTAGGAACAAGTTCTGGTACAAGTCTCCAACCAGCCTCCACACACCAGAGGGCAGGCAGCAAGAGAAGCCAGAGGACCTAGGCCAATTCCACCTTAATCCTCACCCCCTGCATCACAGAGCCCTGTTCTCTCCTTCCTGCAAAAAAAAAAAAAAAAAATGCTGTTTAGTAGTTAAGAACTGATTCCTGGCTGGGCACAATGGCTCCCGCCTGTAATCTCAACACTTTGGGAGGCTGAGGTGGGCAGATCACCTGAGGTCAGGAGTTCGAGACCCTCCTGGCCAAAATGGTGAAACCCCACCTCTACTAAAAATACAAAAATTAGCCAGATGTGGTGGTGTGTGCTTGTAATTTCAGCTACTCGGGAGGCTGAGGCAGGAGAATCTCTAGAACCCAGGAGGTGGAGGTTGCAGTGAGCCTTGCACCATTGCACTTTGGCCTGGGCGACAGAGCAAGACTCCATCTCAAAAAAAAAAGAACTGATTTCTGAAACCAGTTTGCTTCAAATCTTGGCTTTTCCACTTACTAGCTACTAATAGTGACCTTGGCCAAGTGACACAACCTCCCTGTGCCTCAGTTTCCTCATCTGTAAAATAAGGCTATTATCTGCCTCATTGCTGTCCCAAGAATTAAATGAATTGGTAAACTTAAAGTGCTTAGAATAGTGCCTTACTAATTAAGTATTACTCAAATATTAGCTATTATTGAGAAGTTCTTTCTGCTATCTGACCTCACTCACTCCTGCTGCATTTTTGGGGCCATTGTTTTTTGTTTCACCCTGATCAGAGACAAAGCCCAGCAGCTCATGACCCATTTTAGAATAGGTCACTTGGGCCACCAGATGCCCATGAAGCAGACTGTCTCTCTCTCTTTCCAGCTCATGGCATCTCAGTACATTTTTCCATAAGGAGCTCAGCTATGAGCAAAGAAGAGGGGATGGGGTTTGGGCTGGAGCCTTCCATGGAGATGCTGAGAATTAGCAGGAGCTGCAGAGGAGTAGAAACTGCCCTGGGGCAGTGGAACCTAAGGGGAAGGAGGATGGAACCGAGCTCCTGGGAAGCACACCCTGCATTTATCCCTTGCCTTTTATCTGTGGAACTCCGAGCACTTCTCTTATTGCTGGGGAGTCATCAGCCTCCTCCTAGGACACATGGCAATACTCAGACCTCCAGCGGCAGGCCAGGCCTCAGAAATCATCTCCACACAGACACTGCCACCACTACCAAACACATACACACGTTATGCAAAAGGAGAAAACGGTCCCAGGGATTATGGAGCTGTATCTAGACTCAGCTCTCCCAGCTTCCAGGTCTGGCATCTTTCTACTGAAGAATATGTGACTCCAAGGGAGTCCTGCTGCTGAGAAAGAAACCCAGGTAGCTCAGTTTCGAGTTCCCATCGCCTTGTCTGTGCACAGCACCAGGAAAGAGGATGAGGCTGGTCCAGGGAGGTATGCAGGGCCAACCACCATCTTCTAGGCCCCGTCACATTTCAAGGTAAGCCTGGGGAGCTCTGGAGAAACATAGCCCACAGCTGCAGAGAACACCCTCACCCCACGCAGCTAAAGACACCCTCTCTACACCACCCTGTAGCCTCTAACAATTGTCATCACCACGTGTAGAGGTGACAAGGCAGGGCCTGTGTGGCCACCCTTGGCTGCAAGTATCCAGGCCTCATAGAAGTCCAGCCCACTGGGTCTGCCCCCAGCTCCTGCTCAGGGCCCCAGTTTCGGTCCTGGCCCCAACTGTCTGGGGCAGACGCAGGCACTGTGCCATCTGGCCAGCTGGAGGGGGAGCAGGGTGGGGCCATGGCCAGCTGGGCTGCCCGGAGCAGGGAGGCAGGGGGCTCGTTAAGACACACAATTAGCCGCCCTGCCTTTGATCTGGGACAGGGACTGCCAGCATCTAAGTGGAGTCAGCTGCTGCTACAGGCTGCAGCAGCCAAAGGCTGGGAAGGGGCTGGAGGAGGAGGTTTGGATGGCGGGGGAGGGTGCAGGAGAGAGGATTCGGGAGCCAATGGGAACTAGAAGGGGTTAGAGAAGCTTGGGCCCTACCCATTTAAGTCAAAGAAGGAGGGAAAGGGAGAGGTCTGGTCTCCATTCTCTCCATGCAAATAATCTGTTCATTGCTCATGTGCCTGGGCAGAAAGAGAGAGACCGGTGTGCATGTGGGAACACTTAGGCGTGACACTGAATAGAGCCACACATATGCAAAAACAGGAGTAGGTGTTTGGTGTGTGCGTGTGTATGTGTGCGCGTGCGCACATACACATGTCAGTTTCATTTCTTGGCATGCTCCCGCATTACACCAGCTCACCTGTCTGGGTACACAGTGGGACTTTGTGTTGGCCTTACAATCTGGGAGATGGTATAGAAGGGGATTGGGTGCAAGCTTTAAAGTCAGCTGGCCTGCATTTGACTTCTATCTCCATGGCTCACTTTCAAGCTGTGTGACTAATGGCAAGTTATCCAACTTCTCTTAGTTTCATTTATAAAATGAGAATAAGAATAGGATCTACCATGTGGGGACTGTTTGAAGATCCTAAAACATGGATAAAATGCTGTAGAGTCTAATGATACCCAATTAATTAGCTGACATATATATACTAACACACAGCAGGTGCTTAGTATATGTTGGCTAATTAATTGGGTATCATTAGAATAACAGAACCTTAGGTGATCCCGGGATATGAGTACCCATGAGTACTCCATGCCTTGGTTTCCCCATCTGAGCACCACCCCCATCCCTGGATGCCTTAGGCATAAAACCAAGAGGATGAATGTAAAATGTAGGTGGGAGAAAAATAGGCCAGGGCCATGGAGAGCAGAGCCTGGAAGCCCTCACTGCTTGCTTCCCCTGGGCTGGAAGCCTGGCTGTGGGCCTCACACTCCCTCTTTCCATCCATTCCAAATGGGTCTGGGCCTTAGGGAAGACAGTACCTAAACTGTGTGGGAGCTCCCAGGGCCTGCTGTGTGAATCTACTACACTTCCCTCCAACAAGCCTCTCCCTGACCTCGCCTCCCCTCTCATTCCAGTGCTGAGCCCAGCTCCCAGCAGCCCCCTCCTCAAATTTCCCTCCTGTCCTCAGTGAGAGAAGGCGTTCTCTGTTCCTCATACTGAGGCACTCCCCTCTAACAGATGTTCTGCCCAGCACCCAGCCCAGGCACCAGCCATCTAGGTTCTACAAAAAGCTGGGGCTACCAGTGCCATTGGCACTGAGGTCACTGCTGCTCCTGGACTAGGTGAAGCAGCCAGCGTGGGCTTGGGGGCCTCCCACAGCTTTTTCTGACCCTCTCTATTCCCATGGGAAGCCCTGTTCCTGTCCCCCGTGGCCTAGGCTCCAGCACCCACTCACCCCCTCTCCTTGGCTGGGTAAACCCCTGTTGCATGCCTCACCTTCCCAGGCTTGTCCACTCCAGATGCTTAAGCCCTCTTGCCCCTCCCTCTGTCAAAACCCCATCCCTCCAGCTTAGCTCAGTTCAGGGAAGGTGTCAGGACAATTAGATGATGGTAGGCATTAAAGAAGGCCCAAGGGACCCAGGACCCTCACCCAAGCAGTGTCTGAAGTTTAAACATGACAGAATCCTCATTTAAGAGGATCCTCACCGATTGATAACCTGGGTCAGAAAAGTGGTCAGCACCCAGATATTCCACTTGGAGGAAACGGAGGTCACCTGAGCCCGCACAATGGACAATCCATAACTTGAAAAGAAGGGAGATTCCTGGTGGAAGGAAGTAGACCCGGAGCTGGCTGACACGGTGAGTGGCTTCATAAGATTCCACTTTAGCTACTCCTCCAGAAGATGGACCAAGATGGACTGAGAAGTGACTGCCCCCCAGAAGGCTGAACCTGCAGGTGGAGTCAGGGGTGCAGTGGTGGCCAATGGAAGAGAGGAGTGGCAGATTTCTTTTCAGAAGCCCAGAGTCCCTTCTGAGAAGCCAGAGGTGGAAATGAGATGTGAGGTGTGGCATTGAGGGCCATCGATGTGGAGCGGAAGCCACAGAGGTAGACCAGTGTCCTGAGGCCCAGGGAAAGTGCCCAGCCTTGCCTCTTCGGCTGGAGCCCGGCAGCCACTGTCCCACTCCCTCCGCATGCTGGGCGCCTCCCTGCCCTGGCTAGCCTCGGCAAGTCGTCCCTCTCCAGCCCTAACCTCCCCCTACCACCCGTCCCCCCAGCTCACCTCCTGCTTATTAAACTGCAGGTGAACCCGGGAGCGCCTGGCACCCAGCCAGCCCCGCGCTCTTCTGCCGCTCTGAACTTTCCCCCAGGCTTCAAAGACCCCAAGATCCTCCAGCAGGCCGCGCGGGCCTGACCCAGCGAACCACTCAGGGGACCTGGGTTCACTCGGTTTAGAGGGAACAGGAGGACAGAGGGGACACCGGGGCCGAAGAGAGGTATGCAGAGCTTGCCTGGCCTAACCTGAAGCGACAGGAGTGAGAACCTCAGCGCCTACACCAGTCCCCAGCGGGCAGAAACCAAAGCCAGAGTCCTCCTGGGGGCCCCGAGGGCCCCAGAGGGAACCGCGGCTGCGGGGAGCGCGGAAGACCTAGAAACCCGAGGGTAGGAGCGGACGCGCGGCGGCGGAGAGCGCAGGCCGGGCCTGGCCAGGGCATGAATGGTGCCGAGGCCTGTCACTTCGTGTCGGCGTGCGGTCCGAGCTGGGCGGGCCCGGGGGTCCTGGGCAGCAGCTCCTGGACGGCTGGAGGGGCTCGGGCTGCGGCGGGGCGGCGGCGGGCGGGAGGCGGGGGGAGCCCGGGTCAGGGCGGGGGGCGCCCTCTGAGAGCGGCACGGCTGGGGCCGGGAGCTGTCTGCCGCGGCCCGCGGGGATTAGTTCGCGGCTGCATGCCGCCACACGCGTCGGGCTGGGCTCGGCCGGGTAGAAACAGCGCCCCGGGCGCGCGGGGGAGAGAGGAGGGAGCGCGCGGGGGCGGGGCGGGGCGGAGGGCCTGGGGCTGTGCTGGTGGAGGCTGGGGTGGCCCCTGACATGGGGGCCCAGGGGATGCAACCAGGGGCCCTGGTGTAAAAGGGAAAGGCCACGGCTGAGTTTTCCGAATTTGGGGTACAGCCTGACTCCCCAGGAAGCCTCAAGACCCAAGGCTACAAGGTGTTTGCGTACCCCTCTCCCTCCACATCCACTAAAAATTGGACAAGACCTAAGGAGCTAGGGCTACAGATGCCGCAATGTCCCACCCAGGCCACTGAGAGGAGAGATAGAGACCCATCTAGGCCTATCCCAGAGGCAGGGCCCCGTCTTTCCCAAAAGATTTGAGTCAAGTCTTGAGAGACCAGGCCAGGAGGTCAGTGTGAGCAGAAGTGAGTGACAAAACCTCTTGCCATCTCTAGCCCAAGCCACTCTAGGGATTGTCCGCTTGGGTCACCCAGAAGTCCGGGAGGGCAGACAGGGAATGGGCTGCTGCTCCTCTGAGCTGTGAGGGGAAGAGGGGTTGACAGGACTTCCAGGTCTGCCGCAGGAGCTGCAGTACACAGACACACACACACCCAGCATCTCTGATTCAGAGAGGGTTTTCCAGAGCCCGCAGGGATGACACATGGGCTGGTGGTGTCTCCCACCGGGAAGAGCTTTGCAGAAGTGCAGACTCTTTACCTGTCCAGACTGCCCCCACCTGCACCATTGGGCAAAGTCATCAACCCCTCCTCATGCTGACTCTGGGTTCTTCCCCACGGTCTACCCATCCTAAATGCGGTTTACTAAGTAGAGGGTAAGTAGAGGCAAGCGACAGGTACAGATATTTCCTGGTCTTGAGATGTGCAGTGTCAGTGATAGGGCAGGATGACCCAGGAGTCCAGTTCTCAGGCATGGAACCTGCCACCCTCAGCCCACACAGCCCAGTCTGGAACCACACTTGCCCCATTTCTCTGCCCTTGTGGCCTTCCTGAGACCAGAAAGATGAAGGAGAGCAGCATGGCCAGCAGATTGGCACGTGGGGGTGGGGGGTATGCCAGCTTGAGGCAGTGGGTTAGAAATGGCTAGGAATGAATTCTGAGATGGAGATGCTGGATGGGGCAGACAGGGGCAAGGGTCAGGGGCAGCTACCTCTGCTGAAGATGGGACTGTCATAGGGGATCTTGTTGCGAGTCTCCAGGCTTGAGCAGTTCCAGCGCTGGTCCCGGAATTGGTGTTGGCATTCGTGGATGGCGATCTGGATGCCCTGTATGGCTGAGGCAGCCACGTCAGGGTGACGCACACACACCTCCATCTGCCTCCGGCTCAGGCCTGGCAATGTTAGGCACACCGTGTTGGCATTGAGCACGGGCTCCGGGGGGAGGCGGAGGTCCAGAATGTCATTGGGTGCTGACCTGCAGACATGTGGG
>PVKP010022362.1:0-37792 GCA_004027715.1 Plecturocebus donacophilus | reverse complement strand
TTTTTGTGACCAGAAATATGCCATAGGAACTTAACTCTTATTTATATCAATTAGCCATTGATATTAAAGGTTGGTACAAAAGTAATTGCGGTTTTTGCCATAAAAGTAATTGCAAAATCCACAATTACTTTTGCATCAACCTAATAACGTTGATTTTATATTCTTTCATTTAAAGTTGCAGTTTCCAAGAACCTATCAATGATGTTAAGTGAAGACTTAACTATCATAACAAGGATAATGACTATGATATAGTTAAAATACAGAACATTTATTGAGTTCCCCAATTGTTCTTGCACTTATTTGTGTATGGGGTTTTGTATGCACAAGTATTTAGTTCTGTATTGTTTTATCCCTGTGTCTGTTAACGTATCCACCACCATAGACATCATACCAGAACAATTTTATCACTGCAAGCATTCCTCTTGTGCTGCACTTTTATAACCACACCTACCTCCTTCCCTACCTCCTTGCCCCTAACTCCTAATAACCATTAATCTTCTCCATTTCTAAAATTTTACCGTCTCAAAATATCATATAATTCAAATCATGTAGCATAGAACCTTTTGTGTTTGTTTTCTTTTAAGTTAATCATAATTACTGTGAATAGAACTACTTTTGTGTGTAATTCTGTGGATAAAACTGTATTACTGATCTGTTTCTTTTTATGTGTAAATAGTTATCATGTTATAGATGTACCACAATTTGCTTAAACACCCACCTATCAAAAGACGTCTAGGCTGCTCCCAGTAATGTATTTGAAATAAAATTGCTATTAATAGTTGTGTACAGGTATGAGTGAGAACATATATTTTTATTTCTCTGGGATAAATGTCCAAGAATGCAATTGCTATAACACAGGGTAGTTGCATCTTTACCTTTATAAGGCACAGCCAGACTGTTTTATAGAATGGCTATACCAGCTATACCACTTACATTCTCACCAACAATTTAAGAGTAATTCCATTTCTCTGCATTCTAATTACTGTTTTATTAAAACACGTTTTAATTATTGAGACTCTCATAATTATTATCTGAATTGAATGGGTTTTATTAAACAATCCTTGCATTCTTCAGATAAATATTTGTCTTAACTATATGTTGGATTTTATTTCTTTCAACTGCTTATTTTCTGGTACAGATGAACATGAGAAAACAAATATATATATTTGCTTTTACATATATGTATATATACTGTTTTTTAGTTTGTTTCAGCTTTTGTAGGGAAAGCTATCAAAATTAAGTAAAACTTATAAAATTATTTTATTTTTCTATTCACTGGGTTTATTCATAGAGTGAAAAAGTATCTTCTTATTCCTTAAACTGATACTATCCTGAAGCTGTCTGGACAATTGCTTTAAAAGAGGTAATATTCACAATTTTGTTTAACTCTTATTTTTTTTCAATTTACTTAGTGGATAGTTGTCTATTGCCATTACTATTATTTAATGATTAATATTTGTCTGAGTTACCATTCTTAATTTATCAAATTCTGTCATTTATATTATCCCAGAAAAAGGATATATTTCACTGAGGTTTGAACTACATGACTAATCAAATCTTTAATTTATCTGGAAATTATGTAAATACCAACACAAGTGTGTGTTATCAGATTAAACTTCTAATTTATGTTTATCAATTGTGAATTTTATATGTTGGCCATCCATTTTTTTCCTATTTTATTTAGAGTTGTGGCATCATATTTACTGTTTCATTTAGCATGTAAGGTTTTTTTTGGAATAGTTAAATGTCTAAAATAAAATGGAAAGTTATCTATCTTTCTCTGTCGCTCAAAATAATTTAAACTATAAATGAAATTATGTTTCAATATCTGCTATGTCAAATGGTCTTCTTGGGTCTACTTCTATAATTTTTATTTTGATAGAAAATCAAGTGATTTCTCTTAAATTTTCAAATGTGTGATTATGGAAGTATACGTAAAATTATTTTTTTCTACTGGATTTCTTAAAATTATGTCTTCTGTGTGATTCCTAATCTTGATTTTTTTCCCCTTAATCCTATTAAGAGTAACACAAAAATTATCACTTTTACATTTTTAAATGTACAGATTTGGAATGCATTGCCTTGTGTATTTTTGGATTCTAAGTCCACTTTAATCATTATTTTACATATTTTATCTGTCAAGTCAGCATTTGACGTATTCCAGAAATAGTCTCATTTAACATTTCTGAGAGTTTAAAAAAAGGTTCAAATTATAGATTAATTATTGCAATAGTAAACTTTTTAAAGTATCGAGACCAGATTATTGTATAATTTTTATCTTTGTGTCAGTATTTTGTACCCCTAAGGAAATTTTTTCTTTCTTCTTTTTTTCTCTTTCTTTTTCTTTTTCTTTTTTTTTTATGAGATGGAATTTTGCTCTTGTTGCCCAGGCTGGAATGCAATGGCATGACCTCTGCTCACTGCAACCTCCACCTCCTGGGTTCAAGTGATTCTCCTGCCTCAGCCGTCTGAGTATTTGGGATTACAGGCATGTGCCACCATGCCCAGCTACTTTTTTGTATTTTTAGTAGAGACCAGGGTTTCACCATGTTGACCAGGCTGGTCTCGAACTCCTGACCTCAGGTGAACCAGCCACCTTAGCCTCCCAAAGTGCTAGGATTACAGTGTGAACCACTGTACTCAGCCAGTTTTTCATTATTCTTTATTTAAATCTTGTATACTTATTGCCATATTATCTCTAAACAATATAAATAGTTTGTTACTATAGATGGTTTGTTTTATAATATTTTCTTTCTTAACGTAAGCTACTGAAATTTTTCTAAACTTTTCTTAATTATCTTACTTATTAGTGATAAATTTTCGTTAAAATTTTTGGAATTTCTATTGTTCATATAATTTTCAAAAAATAGTTATTAATGCTTTAGTTTCCCTCTTATAGCTTGAATTCATTTTTCTTTTTAAGTCCAAATAAATTACTATAATCAAAATAATAGCAGTGTTTACCTACTAAGTGTGAATGCTGGTTTGAAGGTAGATATGTATTTTACCATGTTATAGAAAAGACTTCTTTTTTTGCGTTTTGAGTCTTTATCAAATGTAGATACTGACTTTTGTTTTTAAATATGGCTTCTTATTGCCAATAGAAAATGGTCCTGTAGTTTTTGATTCTGAAGTATATTGATATAACTTTTATTTATAATTTCTTGATACTGATTCATGCTATAATTTGCCATAATGTATTAATACGTTATTCATTAAATGTGTTATTGAATTTGATTTGCTAATAATATATTTAGCATAACTGAAGTGACATTCATAAGTACAATTGATATTATTATTATTATTTTTTTTCATGCTGTTGAGATTCAAAGCTATTCTTGTACTATAACACTTCTTCTAATAGTCTGGAATATTGTTAACAGAAGTGAAGTTACCTTTTTATTAAGTATGTGGTAGCACTGGCCTGACACATTTAACAATGGGTAGTTCTTTCATATTTTTTATGTGTCATTGTAATTACACTATGTAGATTTTCCAGCTATTTTGAAATCAGCTTTGGTCAATATCTTTTTCCAGAAAAAAATCCATTTGGTGCATATTCCTTAATCTATTTTTATGGAGATAATTAAGTAGTTATTTATAATTTTTAAAATTTCTTCTTTATCTGTATCTTTCTTTTTTTTTTTTTTTTTTCTTTTTTTTTTGAGACAGAGTCTCACTCCATCACCAGGCACCAGGCTGGAGTGCAGTGGTGCGACCTCGGCTCACTGGAACCTCTGCCTCCCGGGTTCAAGCAATCCTCCTGCCTCAGCCTCCCGAGTAGCTCGGACTACAGGTGTGCGCCACCACGCCCAGCTAATTTTTTTGTATTTTTAGTAGAGACAAGTTTTCACCATGTTGGCCAGGATGGTCTCGATCTCTTGACCTCGCGATCCACCCGCCTCAGCCTCCCAAAGTGCTGGGATTATAGACGTGAACCACCACACCCGGCCACCTTTCTTTTGTATTTGATTTGTTTTTCTTTTCTATAATAAGATCTAATTATTTAACTTTCCATTTTAAAAAGCTAAATCTATGTACTTATTATAGGTATAAATTGCTTATATTTATGTATTTTTTATATATAGTTTATAATATAGAGTACAATATTTGAATATTACTATATGTTTCACCTATATTTATATACTACATATATAGCTTACATAATTTTATATAATATAAATGCATATATATACATATTATACTGTTTTACTATCTTCAAATGTGTTAAGACTTGCATTTATCCTTATGAAATCTCCTTTTTCTTGCTAAAATGTTAGTTTTACCTATGTATAATTTCATGCATGAAATAAAGGTAATTATATTTTGAGAACACCTATGTGATACATTAAATAGAGTGATAAACATATATCACGTTTTAGGCATTATACAGTTATGCTTTTATTGCATTAACCACTTTATCTTAGGAAATACTGTTCCCATTAAATTTTTATTTATTTAATTATTTTTTTGAGATGGAGTCTCACTCTGAAGCCCAGGCTGAAGTGCAGTGGCACGATCTTGGCTCACTGCAACTCCCTGGTCCCAGTTCAAGTAATTCTCCTGCCTCAGCCTTGCAAGTAGCTGGGATTACAGGCATGAGCCACCATGCCTAGCTAATTTTTTTATTTTTTAGTAGAGATGGGGTTTCACCATGTTGGCTAGTCTGGTCTTGAACTCCTGACCTCGTCATCTGTCCACCTCGGCCTCCCAAAGTGCTGGGATTACAGGTGTGAGCCACCGTGCCTGGCCTAAATTTTTATTTTTAACTACCAATTATTTTCTCTAAAATATTCATTTTAAAGTTTCCTATTTGTGTGTAATGAAAGCAGCATTTTTATTTTTCAAATCTTTTGGAGGATAATAACTCATATATTGCCAATTGTTCTATTTCTCACTAAATGGTTTTTATATCTTTGGAATTGCGCTTTCTACTTGCTTATTGTTGTTTTCTTAATACAGAAGATTTTCTGCAATCATCAGTGTCTAATGATTGATGGCAATATCTAATTCATGATGGCAAAGTAGAAGAGGCAACACAAATTTTATTTAAATCAGTGTGTGAATGAGCAGTATATTTTAATCAGTAAGCTTTACTCTAAGATGATCTATGTGGTATTGCTCTTTTGTTAGGATAACTTCTACTCTTGATAGTTTTAAATCTGCTGTCTTGGATTGATCAGTTTCCCTAGAAGGAAATCTTCAATATCCAAAATTGTGTGTTGAAATCTAACAAGCATTCTCAGAGCTGAATGGGAGAATGGCCTAGGTTCTTACTTTTCAGTTTATAGAGGTTTGTTGCATGCTAATGTGTTAAATAGAGCACCTCATAAATATAAGTTATGAATCTCTGAAGCAGAGCTTGTTACAGATATGCAGATGCTTATGACATACATAGGAAAAGAAAAGAAAAAACCTATATCAAAGTGAGAGAAGCCAAAAAGAGTGGAGGAGTATCTGTGGTCAAAGATAAATTATATCCTAGGCCTGATCCATAGTATAGGAATAGAAGTGTGATCTGGGACAGAAATCTCACCATAGAATGATCCTATTCCTTTGTATAGTAATGCATTGCCATCTATCCTTGGAGTGGTGGTAGAAGTTACATAATTTCAGTGCATCTTTGAGAAAACCAAGACAAATTCTCCAGAGAATGTCATAGACATAAGTTATTACCCACTGGCAGTATGGGATGAGAGCACTTAAGAAAAGTGATTTGGTTGGCTGAGGTACTGTCATTGCAACGAAATGTTTGTCCTGCCAGAATGCAAATGCTGAAATCCTAACAAGGTAATGATAATAGGAGGTGAGGCCTTTGGGAGGTAATTAAGCCATGAGGTAGAGCCCTCAAAAATGATGAGTGCCTTTACAAAGAGGCCTGAGAGAGATTCCTTTCCCTTCCACCACATAGGACACAGTGAGAAGACACCCTCTGTAAAGAAGGAAATAAGCCCTCCCCAGACACTGAATTTGCTTCCACCTTGATCTTGGACTTCTCAGCCTTCAGAACTGTGAGAATTAAATTTCTGTTGTTTGCAAGCTACCCAGTCTGTAGTAGTTTGTTATGGCTGGCTAGATCTACTAGGACAGGTACCCAAATACCAATGCTCTTTTGTCCAAATTATTTCTGGTTCAGTAGTTCCATAGAGTAAACTGGCTGGGTAAGGAATATTCTAGGATTTTAATGATGCCTTCTGCATTTTTAAACCAATAGCTTTACTTAATTGCACCAACTGCAGCTACACTTTCAGAAGAATCCCATGCCTCCAATTCCTGACTACTTTTAAGATTCTGTGATGTGATTCATCTTATGTGTGTAATTCCCCTGTTGCTGGCTTATAGTCTAATTCTCATTGCTTTTCTAAGTCACTTATGACTTATTTGATTTCTAGTTGTAAAATGTTGCTGTCATGCTCTATCTAATTTTTTTTGTTATTCTGTTCTTTATTTGCTTATTCTCTTTTAACTATTTTACTTTCAAAGTGATTTCAGGAGGGAGAAGTTGTAAAAATGTAATTTAATCTATTTTATTTAAGCAGAAGTCACAATGGTTTATTCCTGCAGAGTATTCCCATTGAGAGGTGTGTTCTAAGAAATGTAGAATAAGGGTGATCAAAATCAAGATGATGCAATAGTAAGAATTAAAATGTACTCAGTGGTCAACATTGTTTACAAATTTTGTGTGTCATCTTATTTAATCCTGACAGCATCCCTCCATAGTAGACATGATTATTCTGCAACACCTATTATTACTATGAATGCTCAGTTGAACAATCTGTAAAGTGTAGATAATAATAGTACCAAGCAGATAAATTACTGTGATCATAAAATGCATAATTCATACTTTTACTTTTATGAATTTTAATCATAAAATCATGTTTAAGTTTATGTCTTTAATTTAATGTTATAAGTTATGATTTATAAGAAGTTGTAGAATAGTGCCAGGCATACAGCATCCACCTATGCTAGGCAGAGTATTGTTTCCCCTCTTCCTCCCAAAGATGTCCACATCCTAATACCAGAAATTTGTGAATAGTTTGTTACATGGTGATATGGTTCAGATTTGTGTCCCGGCCCAAATCTCCTGTCAAATTGTAATCCCCATTGTTGAAGGAAGGGCCTGGTAGGAGGTGACTGGATCATGGGGTGGATTTCCCCCTTGCCATTCTTGTGAGAATGAGTGAGTTCTCAAGAGATCTGGTTGTTTCCAAGTATGTAGTACATCCCTTATTGCTCTCTTCCTCCTGCTCTGAGTGTGTAAGACATGCCTACTTTCCCATCACCTTCTACCATGATTGAAAGTTTCCTGAGGGCTCACCAGACATGCTGCCATGTACAGCCTGTGAAATCATAAGCCAGTTATATTTCTTTTCTTTATAAATTACCCAGTCTCAGTTATTTCTTTATAGCAGTAAGAGAATGAACAAATATACATGGCCACAGTAAATTAATGTTGCAGAGAGAATTAAGGTTATAAATTAGATGATAAATCGATTATACTAGATTATCCATTAGGTGAATGGACTGTCATCACAAGATTTCTTTCAGTGTGGAAGATAGAGGTAAAAGAGTCAGAGAATATGTAGAAGAGTCAGAGTCAGAGAGATGCAACATGAATCCTCAACTTTATCCAGCTTGTCTTTAAAAATAGAGGGAGTGCAGCACAAAAGTGAAGGAATGTAATTCTAGAAGCTGGAAAAGGCAATGAAAGGGATTCTCTCCTAAAGAGAGCAGTCTTTGTTTTAAACCACTAGAGTAGTCTAGTTTTTTGAAACAGCAATATGAAACAAACACAGTTCAGTAAGTATTACTTTTTACAAACCAATATTGAAGATGAAAACAATGAGCAAAAGACAAGTAACATTCCTGAGGTTATACTAGCTTTAGAACCAGGATACAAACTCAGATTGTCTGAATGCAAAGATATTATAAGCTAGCAACCACTATGTTACCATTTTTAATGTTTATAATGCTTCAAGAAGAAACTTCCAAAGAAAACACAGCTCAACTTTCCTTGTATCATTTTTAAAATTATCATTTATTATAGTAAAAAAATCCATTCAAGTATCAAATAACTGCATTTTAAATTTCAAGGAATCAAATTATTTGCTAATTAAATTCTGAACTCTATCTTTTAAATTAATATTTGGTAAAATCAGACTTACAATACAAATTATAGAAAATATCCAGTATGTTTATATGCATTTTGGTGGACTCAACAAATAATACTTTATTATTGTAGCTATATCTATTATAATTCATTAAAAATAGAAATATTTACATTTCCATTCCTGACAAGCTTAAGTGCCATTATACTCACAAACAATTTCAGTTAAGTCTTCATAATTAAGTTAAATATATTCAGATCATCAGTATTTAGTACAGTAATAGAAATATAAGTATGTACACATTTTTAAATTTCTATGATGGACTACTTACAGTGTATGCTAGGTAGGTGTAGATGACTGTACATATCACGCTTTTTTTAATACGGGGAAGACAAAATTTGAAGTTTCTGTTTATTGTGCATTGCTACAATGTGGTCAAGTATTAAAAAACCTTGTGTACTTACAAAAGAGTGTATTTCAAAGAAAAGAATCCTAAGCGTGGAAGAGTGTATAGGTGTTAGACATATATTTGTCAAATGAATAAAAGTACAATGCCATTTTCCAATTTCACAGGCACAGAATAATATGTATTGACAAAGAGCAGTGATATTAATTAGCAATATTATTATTATGTATTTGAGAAAATAAAAATAATACGAATTACAAAAAAAGTAAGTTCCATGTGCAAAATTTTAATAATGAGGTTATGTTTTTGCTACAATAAAGAGAAGTCAATGGAATAATCTTAACTATATAGGAACACTTTAAATTTAGCTCTAGACATATAAAGGGGACACTTTATTAATATTTTAGATCTAAATATTTCTTGTGAACCAAGCCTAAGTTATCTCTTTATTTAGCACTGTGATCATTAGGATTAAAATGTAATCTATTTTACCTGCTCTTAAACAATTCAAGATAATTCTACATACCCTACACTTTTACAGACAAAATATGTGTTAAACTAAACACTGTACACATTCTGATAAGAAATATGGCTACTGCAATGATATAAGTATATACACAAATGTAATTAAAGTGATTATTTTTGTAATTAATTAAAATCTTTGTGGTTTACATAGTGACATGATTACTTTCTATACCCTATAAAGAATGTTACTTAAAATAATTTCTAACTCAGCTACATGGTCTGTTTGGCTAGATTAGCCGTGAAACCTTCTAGTGTATATGCTTCTCAATGAGCCTTGACAGAAAGCTCCAATTTCTGTGACTTCTTTAGTAGCCAAATGTATTTTATTTAGGACATACCTTAGTAGATAACAAAAGAATCAAATGGTATTTTGCAAACTTGAATATAGAAGTGTAAAAAGAGTTTAACTTTTGTCATAAGGGGGCAAACACTAATGATTTTATTGTGCAATAAGATCTTAGGGGAAGTAATCATTTGAGAACAAAATTAAATATGTAATATGATTAACTGAAACAATGTACTAGGTCTATACTTTAGCAGAAACAAAAACTTTTGACTACTGTTCAAGGAAAAAATATATTTGAAAAGGAGAAAGTAATTCATGTCTATTAAATACAACTTTAAGTTTAAAACAATCCTCTATATGGACAAGAAATACCTGTCATACTTTCTTTTTTTTTTTAACAGTCCTCTTTTCTTTTATTATTTTTATTTTTATACTTTAAGTTCTGGGGTACATGTGCAGAATATGAAGGTTTGTTACATAGGTATACATGTGCCATGGTGTTTTGCTGCATACATTACCCCGTCATCTACCTTAGATATTTCTCCTAATGTTATCTCTCCCCAATCCCCCACAGCCTACTATCGCTCACTTAGGCTCCCTATACCCCAAAAGGTGTGTAATGTTCCCCTCCCTGTGTCCATGTGTTCTCATTGTTTAACATCACTTATGAGTGAGAACATGTGCTGTTCTTGCGTCAGTTTGCTGAGAATGATGGTTTACAGCTTCATCCATGCCCCTGCAAAGGACAGGAATTCCTCCTTTTTTAAGACTGCATAGTATTCTGTGATGTATATGTGCCACATTTTCTTTATCCAGTCTCTTATTGATGAGCATTTGGGTTGGTTCTAAGTTTTTGCTATTGTAAATAGTGCCACAATAAACATATGTGTGCATGTGTCTTTATAGTAGAATGATTTGCTATTGTAAATAGTGCCACAATAAACATATGTGTGCATGTGTCTTTATAGTAGAATGATTTATAATTTGGGGAGTATATATCCAGTAATGGGATTCCTGGGTCAAATGATATTTCTAGTTCTATATCCTTGAAGAATGAACACAGTATCTTCTACAATGGTTGAATTAATTTACATTCCCACCAACAGTGTAAAAGTGTTCCTATTTCTCCACATCTTCTCCAGCATCTGTTTCTTCTGATTTTTTAATGATTGCCATTCTAACTGGCATGAGATGGTATCTAAATGTGGTTTTGAGTTGCATTTCTCTAATGGCTAGTGACAATGAGCATTTTTTCATATATTTGTTGGCTGCATAAATGTCTTCTTTTGAAAAATGTCTGTTCAGAAGCTGAAACTGCATCCCTTCCTTACACCTCATGCAAAAATTAACTGCAGATGGATTAAAGATTTAAACATAAGACCTAACACCATAAAAACCGTAAGAAAATCTTGACAATACCATTCAGGACATGGGCATAGGCAAGGATTTCATGAATAAAATACCAAAAGCAATGAAAACAAAAGCCAAAATAGACAAATAGGATCTATTTAAACTTAAGAACTTCTGCATAGCAAAAGAAACTATCACAGTGAATTGGCAACCAACAGAATGGGAAAATGTTTTGCAATCTACCCCTGTGACAAAGGGCTAATATCCACAATCTACAAAGAACTTAAATTTGTAAGAAAAAATAACAACCTGTCATAATTTCTTATGAAAAAGTTGTAATTAAAATTAAAGTCCCTAAACATTCTATATGGTTGATTTGCATCTTTCTACATGTAGCATTCTGATTATTTTTCTAGTTTATATTTGGTCTAGAAGACTTTCCCTAAATGTTTTTAATTTTTAATGTTTGTCTTCATGTTAGATTCCTTTTCTTTCACTTTGTTCTATAGAAATTGTCATCATGACTTGTCACTCTTTCTAGTTAGTTATCCCTCAGATCTCAGATGAAGCTTCTAAACTTCATAGAGGAAGAGACAGCCTCTTCCAGTAAGGCAGATGCCCTGCTTTCATAGTTCTGTATCAAACTTGCGTTCATAATTGTTATCAAAGATGCAATTATACATTGCTTTGTGTTATTCTTTAGAATCAAGTTTTTATTACTAAATGTTAAGCTCTATGAAAGCAGAAATCATGTCCAGTTTTCCATCTTAGGCTTCTCCCATGTGCCAGACACATAGTAGGTACAGCAATACATATTCACTGAAGGGATGATTAAACTGTGCTAAGCTGCCATTTTATTTTGAAGGCAAGAATGGTTCATTGGAATTGTAGAATAAATTACAAGAAGTAAGAAGAAACAAATATTTTTAAAACTCAGACAATAAGGTAATCTTTTGTTCAACATTTTCAGTTTTCCTGTTTTAGTAAAATGATGATTTTTATCAGGAATAATATGGCTAGCATCAATTGATGTGAGTGTGTAAAACAAAAACAGCTCATCCCTAATGTATTCCATCTCCTAACATATAGTATTTCTAAAAGTAAAGTAAATTCCTAAATATCTAAATAGGTTAAATTATATCTTAATTCAAGGGTTGTGTCTTTTACTCTTACATTATTTGTTTATTTCATTTTTTGCAATTTTTTTTATATTCTATACTAATGTAGAAAAACTGTTTAAAAAAAAACTCATCTTTTCATTTTTTGTTATAGATCACTCCTGCTAGTTTTTGTTAGTATATTCAAATTAGAAGTATTTTCTGTGCTTAAAAGATAGCCAGACATTTGTATATTCTCCTCAAAAATAAAGAATGGACAAAATGTTTTGACAGATAAGAAATATGTAGCTGTTTTTCAGTTTTTAGTTAGTTTTGCTAGTAGGAAGTAGAAATTATTTTAAACAGAAAAAGAGGAAATCATCATTTTCCCCATACAATGAAAATAAAATCCTAGAATTATAAAAAACATTTTGAAAACATTCAAAGCCTTTCCTTTACTAATTCCAAACATCTATATAAATAAAATATATAGATTTGAAGATGTTAGATTTTGTAAAATGTAAAGTTATCAGATTAATTATTAAACTAATCTGACTATAGACACTATACTAACTGTTGTTTTTAATGTAAGATTATATTCTTTATTTCATCAGGAAAATCCTGAGAAGTAAATGTGCTCTTCAAGTTTGCAACTTCATTTTCTTCAGCGTCTAGACCAGATTTGCAGTCTTAACTTTTTGGATTTACCAATAGAACAGATTTGTGGTGCTATGTTTAAAATTTCTTGATTTGGAAATTTGGAAATATAATGAGGGAATAAATGTTTGTCATATTTCTGCTTATCATTTCCTGTATCTGCTCACAAGAAAAGTTCAACAAATGGGCCACCATGTAGACATTTTATCACATTTCAGGCAAAAAAAAAAAAAATATATATATATATATATATATATATATATATATAGCTGAAGAAGATTACAGACACATAGCAGTCTTAACTGTGAAACTCTAAAAAGAGGTGTAAACTATGAAAATATCTGCAACTTCTGAAGTGCACTGTTAAAAGAAGTGTTGATACAGATGTTGACAACAGAATCGATAGATATGACCGATCATTGTGGGGCAGGAGGAGTGTCAATAGAGAGTCTGTGATGTCCACAGGGAGTGAGAAAAGACTTGGCTCCTGTGTCGCAGTCACTTTTTAGCAGCTTCATCACAGTACCACCAGCGAACTAAACTTTAACATCAAGGGGCACAATAGGGTAAAAAATCACAGTTTTGTGGATCACTGTGAGTAGTTCTGTAGTGGAGTGTTTTTCTTTATAATCCAATAATACTGGGCTGAACAAGTATTGAAAATGATTACAAAACACTTACTAAACCTTGCTTAGTGCCAGGCACCATGATGACCACTGAAAACGCCCGATCCCTGCCCTTAAGGTTTTCCCAGACTGGTTTTCCCAGGCTAATAACAAACAATTACACCAGCTTATAATAAACACAATAGAAGATGTTTTCAAGCAGAGTTATGGGGATATGGAAACAAGGGGCCTCGTCCAGTTAGAAAAAAAGTGAAACATTTTTGGGAGCGTTATATATTAATTTGGAAAAAAAGTAAAGCAAAGAATTTTCTGTGTAAAGGTGCAAACAATAGATATGTAAAAAAGCGTGCACATTCAAGTAAATGCAAATGATTTGCTGGGATGATGCTCAAGATACATAAGGGAGTACCAGCAGAAGACAAATTAAAAGTAAAATATGAAATAAAATATTTTAAAGTAAAAATAAAATTTAGGCTACGGCCAGATTTCAATGGGCAGATAGAAATCCTCCTGAATGGTTATGAGTCTGTTCTCAAGTCTAGGGAGATACTGATGAAACTCTAATGAGGAAATAAAAATAGATGTACACTTTGGAAAGATCATCTGGCCATAGCTTGGAAGTACAGTATATAGAAGTGGGCATCTCTGTGTAGAAATTTAGGTAGCTGCTTAAACGTTGTGAGTCTTAGGAAAAACTAAGACAACAGCACTGGGCATAAGTTGAAGGATGGAATTATCATCATTACAATAATTATAGACATTTGTAACTGATTTGAGATAGATGTAATTAAAATCATAGATATAACAAATCATCTAAATGGTAATACTAATGTGTGTTAAGTGCTTTACCTGGATTGTATTTTTAATTCTTAAAATATCTATAAGAACAGCATTATTATATTCTAATTTGAAGGTGGGGAAAAAAGCTGAGTCCTAACTTGAAGGTAGGAGGATTGCTTAAGCCCAGCAGGTCGAGACTGCAGAGAGTGGTGAATGTGCCACTGATCTTCAGAATGGGCAAGAGAGAGAGACCCGGTCTCAAATATATATATATATATATATATATATATATATATATATATATGTAATATACATATATATACACACACATATATATATATATATATATATATATACACATACACATTTCAGGTGGCAGACAGATATCCTCCTGAATGGTTTTGAATTTCTTTTCAAGTTTAGGGAAATACTGATGAAATGACAATAGATGTATATTTGAGAAAGGTATATATATATATATATATACACACATATGTATATGTATGTACATATGTACATATATATGTACATATGTATATGTATATGTATACATATACATATATGTATATATATACATATGTATATGTATACATATACATATATATATATGTGTGTGTGTGTGTGTGTGTGTGTGTGCTATGTTACATATATAACATATATTATATATGTTATGGCATATTATATATAATATATGCATGTTATGGCATCAAGTATATGTTTACTATTAGTATAGATTACTCTATTAGAATAACCTTACTGAGAAAGTTCAAAACCTTGAGTAAAATCAAAGTAAGACGATGTCTCTAAGAAGCATGAGCTTATTCTCTATGATGGGCAACCTTTATTGAGACACTGAAAGACAGACTGTCATCATGGACATAACACACTTGGAGTAAAATTTAGAAAATGAAAAGGAGTTAAAAGCTTATAGAAGTATTTCATGAAATTTTCCATTGTTGACTTTGTATACATGCAGGTAAAGTTAAAGTCAGTGTCAACTTGGAGGTTTGAAAAATGTGTACATAACATGTTGTGTGACATGCTTTTTATTAAAATTTGGTTTTGATACTTACTCAGCTGTGTTACACAATCTGATTTCATTTGATTCAGATGTTTTTTATATACAGTTATCCCCCTGTATCTTTGAGGAATTGGTTCTAAAACTCCCTTTGGATAGAAAAACCTGTGGATGCTCAAGTCCTTCCATAAAATAGCATAATGTTAAAATTAGCAAATAATCTATATGCATTCTCCAGAATACTTTAAATCATCTCTAGATTAGTTATAATACCTAATAAAATACAAATTATTTGTAAATATTTGTTATACTGTATTCTTTAGGAAAAAAATGGCAAGGAAAAAAGTCTGTGCATTTCAGCTTGCTGTGGTTGAATCCACAGATGTGGAACTCATGTAAGAGGAGGGCCAACTGCATTCAGTAGGAAATCCCAAGTTATCTACTGGAAGTAAGAGCTATATTTTTAAGTAGCATCTCTGGATAAGATATGCAAGTGAAACAAATTTGAGTGTTAAAATATTCTCATTTTTTTTTCAAAGTAGGGAACTGGTTCATTGGTTATTTTAATGGTGATAGCTCTGAAGTTTAAAAAATGGATTTATTTTCATGACTGATAAATATGTCCCTGGTTATAACCCAGACTATGACAGTTAAAAATACAAAGCTACAAAATAGATTACAGCAAATATTTTGTTGATATCAATATCAAATATTGCATTTTAAAATGGCAGCATTATCATCAAAGTTTTGAGTTTTTTTTATATTGAGCAAAAATGATTTAATAAGGCAATTTTTCCAATTAGAAAAATAAACGTACCAATCCTTAACTTATTTTGCTCTGCTTTCTACACCTCTATATTTTTCCCATATCAGTGCAATCAAAAAATTTGATAAGCATGCATGGATAAGTTTAGAATCTTAAAACAATGCAGTATTTATACTTGAAATAATGTACTCAACATTTATAGAGATTAAAATTAAATTATATAGTCTAATTACAAAGACTCCTTTTGTAATGGTAATTTTCTTACAGAACAACTGCTATCTAATAGCAAGGGTAGTTTTTTCCCATTATATTGCTTCATGATTAATTAAAAAACTTACTCTAGTGCATTACAAATGGCAATCAAACATACCAGGGAAGATTGGTTGCACTGGTGATTATAATTATGATTATTATTCTGTGGCTTTCTTTTGGTCATAATTCTATAATTTACCTTTATTTTCATGAAACCCTTCTAAATCCCACCAAAACAATAACAACAAAAAAACTCAAATTTATTATATACCTATATCAATAAAATTGGAATGAGTGCATTATGAGGACTCCTTTATTTTCAGACAGAGTTTCACTCTGTGGCCCAGGCTGGAGTGCAGTGGTCCAATGGCGCAAACTCAGCTCACTGCAACTTCCACCTCTGGATTCAAGCAATTCTTGTGCCTCACCCTTCTGAGTAGCTAGGATTAGAGCCATGCACCACCATGCCCAGCTAATTTTTGTATTTAGTCGAGATGGGATTTGACCATGTTGGCCAAGCTTGTCTCAAACTCTTGACCTCAGCTGCCTTGGCCCCTCAAAGTGCTGGGATTACACGTGTGAGCCACCATGCTTGGCCAAGAGGACCCTTATTATCAAATAAATTATCAAACTAGTCAACGTTGTTGAAAAACTTTATAATTATTTTATCTAAAATGCTCAAATATGATTTGCTGAAAAACCCTAGTACTTTTGGCATATAAATTTATTAAATCCTCTATGATATGAATCCAAAGTTCTTTATTTTCTTTACACATTCATATCCTAAATATTTTTGCTTTAGGTATGGAAATATCTTTTCATTTGCTGATACTTTTTCATAATATACAGTTAAATTTTATTGCAGCAGAATCTATTTTCTTACAAATTTCTTCCCATTCTATTGTTAAGTTCCTTTTATTCTTCTATCCATGATTTTATTCCCCAGATTGTAATTTTTGACTCTATGCTCGTCTTAGTCTCTGCATTTTGTAGATGATTTTAATTTGGACCCAAATGAGTCCAACTACTAAATATGCTGATGTCTCCTGAATAGGTCTCTCTAATTGACCTCAGTTCTAAACCTTTGAGTCTAAAACTTTATATACAAATGCCTTTTAGATATTTTTACACAGAAAATACACCGTGAACACAAAATTAACTTGTTTATATTGAACTAATCAGCTTTTCCCTGAAGCATCACTTTCTGATTTTTTATGATGTGCCCCTTTTTGTGCATTCCACTTAGGCTTCATATTCTGTCTTGTTTCTAAGATCTAATCAGGTAAGTCTTACAGATTCTATCTCCTGAATATCTGTTAACATCTACTTGTCTCTTTATAGCTACTCTGTGGCTTTAAGCTTTTATCTTTCCTGGGTTATAGAAATCAGTGGACAGTTTACCTGTCATCTATTAGAATTCCATTAGATGTTGCCTGTACTTCTCCTTATGCTTCCTTCAGAGTGTACCTTGAAAGAAAGTCTTGGGTACAGCGAGGTGATTTGGTGACATTATTCCAGGTGAAATAAAACAAGGAAAGAGCAAAAGCCTAGAAAATAGTGAGTGATCTAGCTTGTCATCACCATGGGATCCTCTGAGGGTCTTAGAATTATCTGCTTGGGAGATATGAAAGGAGAGCATTTGTTCCATGGATCATATCCTCTTTTGTCAAATGCTAACTCAAGACTGTTTACTCTCTAACACTTCCAGGTTTTTGCATGTATGAATACTGAGTGACTTGAGAGATATCCAAAGGCATGGACTCAGAAAAACCCAAGATAAAAAGCAAATGATGCAGTGAAAGAAATGGAGATAAGGTTACTGTCAATAGTAACAGGTTACATCTGGTCTAAGCTGTTTGCCGCAGCAATGGTGGGAGATGAGATTAGAGGCAGTCATAAGCAGTGTCTCATGAATGTTCTTTTTACGATATAAATCTGATTATATCAGTATCCATGCATAAGAATCTGTGTAGCTTCCCTTAACTTTTATAATAAAAATTAAGCTCTTTTGCATAGTACCTAAGAATTCTCTAGGAAGCTGTATCTGGCACTGAAAGCCTGAGTGGAGTTTCTTCTTATGTGATTGTGTGCCTCCTAGAGTATATAGAAGGCTTTCTATATACAGGAGGCTTTCCTTGTTCAAGGAAGCTTAGCACAGGAAAAGGATCCTTAAATCCATTTAAAACCAGAATCAAAATGTCATGGGAAAGGGTAGTGGTGGTGTGGTGGTGATGCAGTAGGCTGGTGGTGGGGGTGAGGGGCAGTAGTGGAAAATTTACGTATTAATAAAACTAAGAAATAAAAACATGGATTATTTTCTCTTACATTTTCATGAGTCCTAGGTTATAGGACAACTGTACTTGGAGTTTTAAAATAAACACATTTTTAAAATGTTACATTTTGTATATAACTTTTCGGATAACACTTTATAATAATGTAAAATTATATACTTTACTAGAGCTTGAGTTTTTCAAAAGAATCCTTGTCATTTTTATTAAAATATATACAGTTTGCATCAACTTCCCCCGAAAACTACTATAAGTTGTGATTTTCCAAGTTTTTTGAAACATCTAAAATATAATTTTTATCAATATTTCCTTCTTTAATTGTTAATTGCCCATGCAGTCTTCATTTGGCAGTGGTTTTGTATGTACCTGGAATAGCCCATGGACATAATTCTATTGACAAAAGGAAAATGTGATTCTTGCAACATGTGCACTTTCACTTTTTAGTTAATTTGCATTATATTTGCATTGCATTGATTAATGTTTACAGAAGACTATAGTAAGTGAACAGAGTTATCAATTAAGAACTATAGGAAAAGAACAGGGACACTAGGTAATGTTAAGTGGCAGACAAGGGGAAGATGGAGATATTTCACTAGAGAATAATTTTACAAATTGTCAGTTCCTTAGGGATTATTTCCATGCTATAGAAAATTTTGTGTATGTCCTCAACCTCATTAACTGTGGGGATTCAGAGAAGGAATGGATAATGAGAATACACTATATATTTACTTTTTGTTATTTTATTGTTCTCATAGGAACTCTCATGTTCTATTAAAATTGCTAGTGTACTCCTCTGTCTCCAATTAGACTATAATTTCTGTAAGGTTTGCTGACTTTTAATAACTATAAAGCAATAGCAATAATAGAAAATAATTGATTATATAATTTACTCTTAGACTGTAGTTTTATAAGACCTTCACTTGAATTATTTCTTTGACTTTTCATAACAACCCTAGAGGACACTGTGCCTTTGAGGTACTGTTGTTATTTAATTTTACATATCAGGAAACTAAAGTAAAGAATATTAATTCATTTCCTCAAGCATATACCAAAAAAGTGGTGAAGCTGGGATTCAAATCCAGGTTGAACATCAAGTGTTTATATTTCCTGCAAAATGGCAATAGAATAAGATCCACAGTTTGATTAGATGAACCGCCTCCTTTCCTTTTTTGAGAAATTTTTATAGGTGACGTTGTGTTCTTTTTATTTATTTATTTATTTTTGGAAATACATCAAGAGGCATAAAATGTCTGGCTATTTCTCTCTTACTGCTGTTAAGTTTGACTAAGTGTTTGAATATGGTCAGTTGGATAGTTTTATTTTATTCGTTCACCCAGTGATTCATGCACCTTAAATCAGATCCATTATTCTGTAGGTTATTGCAAAATGGTGAATTTCTGATGATCATTCCATCCACATTTATTAAATAAATATTTATAGAGAAAAAATTCATACATAAACTACAGAAATAACTGGAGAAATAATAAATTATTTTTCTTGTTTGGTGGGCTTTGTGTCTTTATGTACATTACTATTTCCATCTTTCTTGATCTAACTTTTGCACATAGAAGCAAATCCTGAGATCAAACATTACCTCTTCAAGGAAGTTTACCCTGACCTCTTCCCTTAGTTCTATTTAATGTTCTTCTATATTCCATTTTTCCTCACCCTATGTCTATGCTATAAAAGTAGTCTCTGAAGGATACATTTTCTGTCTGCCTTCCTCACTAAAGACATATACCCTGAAAACAGTAATAGTGTATCATATGCTTACCATTTTTCAGGTCTTAGTTACTCTGTTTTTGAATATTGGATGAAAGAAGAATTAAATAAATTAAGTTAATAACATTGGAAGATAAAAATGAGATGATACATGGTGAGTTCTACCAGTTCTTTACACCAAATTTTTTAAGTATGGAGTGAAAGAATGGTGAATGAATAATAAATACATAAACATACAATTATATAATCTGAACAAATACCTGTAGTTCTGGTCTTTTAGGAGGATGTGGGAGTAGAAATAATTTGCTTGTACAAATGGACATCTGTTATTAAAACATGCCAGCAATGAAAAACATTTATCTCACATTAAGGTTGTCTCAGTTCTCTGTAATGTTATGAGAATGTAAAAGAAAATTTTCTGCTTACAATAGCACTTTCCTAAACAATGTGAAAATGAATATTGTATGTTGTCACACATGGATCTAATCAAACAAAACTGATAAAAGACTAGGTACTCTGCGTTAATTTGGAACACGGGATTGCTCCTGGTAATGTCTGGAGGCATTCTGCAGATTAATACATAATGGGATTTGTTTTAATCTAGTGAACACAGACCTGTGTGCCCACTTTATCCTATCTGAATACTAGCTTCCAGTTGTTAATTGACATTATCATTTTGACAACCATGTCATTTTCTAGGTCTTAAAAAAAGTCTACCTTTTCCCATTAATGAGCTACTTAATACATTGCTTTGCTAGAGATTAAGTTAATAAAATGCTTTATATTTTTCTTTCTGTTCTCCTTTTATTTTGGGGGATTAGAATTATGATAGAAGCAATAGACTGTGGCCTACTTACAGGATATAAGCCATGTTCCTACTATATCCACATTCTTACCTCCACCTCTCAATTTATATATATAAAGATTCTATGTAGTAAATAAGGTCCTTATATTTTTCTTTTTAAGTACTAACGTCTATCTTTAAGGATGTAAGTTATCTTTTTGGCAGTTTTTATTCTGTTTCCATGTAAGTTCTACTGTAGACCCATTGCAGTGGATTGTCACTAAATTCAAAGGATTTTGTCTAACTTCTGAGGCGTGAGTAAAATATAACATAGGATTTATGATCCCACAGTTTGAGGCCAAACTGAATAGGTTTGAATACCAGTTCCACCACCAATTAGGTAAGTGGACAAGTTATTTAACTTCTTAATGCTTCTGTTACCTTATATGTTTATTGTAAGAATTAAATAGGTTAATCGATATTAAGCACTTACAATCATGTCTGACACACAGTAAGCACTGAACAAATGAGTTAACTGTTGCTATAATCCTATTCATGTTTCTTGATACATTCACCTATGCTATCACATTGCCCATTGCATGAGATAGTTTCTCTTCAGGAACAGTTACAGTTTAAGAGCAGTGAGAAAGGGAATAGATCACAATATCTGCTATAACATTATGTGTGCAATAAAGCATGCAATTCTTAAGAAAACAAAAGGTATTTGAAGAAGCAAAATATATAAATTAACTTGAGGAAAACTCCAATTATTCAGAGTTAGAATAATCTCAAAGCAATAATGGAAATATGATGTTTCTTTCAATGTTGCTGTTTTAAAGTTCATCTACAGAATATTTGGTACAGAGTTTTCATGCCTGCTATCGTTACTAGGTGATTGATAGGGGTGTTAGGTGTGATATAATAGATTATATAATTTAGTTTAAAAATGAATTCTTCGGAGCATGGAAAACCAATACCCAAGATATGCCACACTAAGTTCACTAACATTATATAAGGAAATACAATGTTAGAGTAATATAATTTTAGAGCTAAAATATAAAGTAATTAGTTAAAGTAATTAACAAAATATAAAATAATTGTATTTTTTGTAAACTCCCTAATATAAAACAAGGCAAATAATCAAAATAAATGCAAATAGTTTATTATGGGATTTTTTTTTTTTCAGATTTTTGTGAGCTTAACATTTCTTTTACAGCTTCTGTTTTAGAAGAAAATTAACCAAATTTCATTGTTAAGATAAAATTAAGCAATTTTTAAACCACTTTACTACTTCCTAGGAAGACTCCCCTAAAAAGAACACTGGAAATGCACTTGGTCAAATGCTTTCTTGTTTTCAAAACTTCAAGTGTCTCTTCGATATTTAAAAGTAAACTATCCAGTATGGAATTCCCTTTCTGGTTGGAGCTCACCACTTTTTCCGAACTAATCTTTCCTATTTGTCTCCTTTTCTAATGGAGAAAATGTATAGCTGCCTCAACTGTTTCTAATTTAATAACTCTGGATGTCTTTGGGAAATGATAGCTTTAATCTTTTTTTTTTTAATGGAGGCAGAATGTTTAACTGTATAATCACCACATGTTAAAGAAAACTTTCCCATCCCACATTGTATGGTTAAGAAAAACAGACATATATTTTCACAGTCGGCTAGAGAAAGAGGAAAGCAGTGCAATTTTAAACTCCATGTCTATTCTTTGAAAGAAGAGAATAGGCCTTATGATTCACTTTCTCCAGTGACAACATGTAGAAATCTTTTTCTCCTCTGTCAATGATTCTTGTGTAGTTTTATTTATATGGGCATCTGTAATACTAAATACCAAGTGCTAAAATAATATACCTCAAAGGTGTATCATTCTTCTTTCAATTCAAAAAAATATTGTAGTGACATTAAATTAAATTACTTAAAAATAACTTTCAATATTTATTCACAAAATTATCATTTGGACTATTGGAACCAGCATATGTTTTATAAAAAGATTCAATCTGCGGATCCAGTTAAATATAACATATGTTACTAATTTCAAAGTTTTACTTCCAACTAGAAATTGAAATACTATTCAGTGTCTGTGCTTCCTGTTTTCCTTGTGCTTCTCCCCTTTAGCCACCTTGCTGGTGCCCACATATATGCTGCATAGATGAGATTCTAAGCTATCATATATCTTCCTCCTTATCCTTTGCAACAGGGTGGGATATTTAACTTATGAATGCGTTTTTTGGTAGCATTGCAGGAGAAAGATTGCGGGAGGGAGTGGTATTGCCTCTAGTAAATAGTTCTCACCTGAGGCAAGTAATCATTTTTTTTCTTTTTATTAAAGTGTTCTCTTCTCTCAAAGCAGGACTATAATAATTATTTTATATGTGTTTAATCATCACCTATTATATATCATTATTTTTTCTTTTAATGCATTAGCATTTTTCAATGAGCTAAAAAATATTGGCTTTCCTTTACCGTAACATCCATTTTTCTCTGATTCTGTAACTCATCTGTCCATCAGAAAGCTAAAAAAGGCACATCAAACAGCTAATTTGATGGTAAATACTGTGTTATTTCTGATCTCTCTTCATTAATATAATCTTCTGATGCATTCAATTATTGCTGCATTCAATTATATATATTTTTGTTTTTTATCTTATCCACAGAATTTGAGTGGCCTAAAAAGTATTGTCCTACACACCCGGTATATGCCTACTAGATATAAGTGTACACATGTGTAGAATATATGTATTCACATATCTATACCCATGGATATATGTATACACATGTATATATATATATATATATATATATATATACATATATATAATTTTTCTTTCTAAACTCTAAATTTTAATGGTCTGGGAACACTACTTTAAAAAAATTTGAACCATCTTATTTTTAAAAATTATGAACAGTTCTATTAAGAATAAAATACAGGTTCATTATGAGATTTATACTGTCTTGTCAAAGAAAGTCTCTTGGGGAAGAGCCAAGGACACAGAGAAAAGTGGGAGATAGCCAGGCAGAAAATTGAGGGAAAATAAATATTTCAGACAGAGAATCAATAGGATGTTGTGAAAGAACGTAGAAAATATAGATTATAATAGAAGGTTAGAGTGGCAGGAATATATAAAGAAAGGGTGAGAGGCAGCTGATTTTAGCTCCTTCCTATCAAATACTGCTGGCAAGATTTGAAAAAAGTCAAATTCTGGACAATACCTGGTTGATGTAGTCAAACTTTGGCCTGTGGAATGCCAAAAACTTCAAATTCTGCCTACAAGATAGAAGGAAAGGCAATAGAAAAAAGTTTCAAATCAATAAGAAGAGATCTTATATATAATTTAATGTAACTATTTTGATAATCTTTCACATTCTACTACATACCTGTGAAGTTATGCAGTGATTCTGTAATCTATTTGAAAATTAAACATAGTTAAGAAGTTAAAGAAAATAAAAACTATTTCTCTATACTCACAAAACTCCTGACAACAAATATGTGTGTTTTTTTTTCCATTGCAGCTAATCCTCTAGCTGTCTGTACACCAAATGAGTGCTCTGCTATTTAATCCTGACACTATCAACCTGGAGTTAGTGTAGACCCCATTGGTAAAGGGCTCCAACCTCTAAGATGGCCACCCCACACCTGAGAAAGCAATCACAAATTCCAATGTCATCTGTACTTCTGACCAATTAGTCATAAATTGAGGGTCTCCACTACTCCCTAAACAGGATTAACAGTTTGCTAATAATTAACAGTTTGCTCAAAAAACTCTGGGAAAACTGTACCTATATTTATCAGTTTATTATAAAATATATTATTAAGCCTACAGATGAGCAACCAGATGAGCAGGTGCATAGGGCAAGGTCCAACAAAATCCTGCACACAGAAGCTTCTGTGCATGTGCATGTGGATGTGCATTAGGATGTGTTCACCCTCCTGGAAGCTCTCTGACCCTGAAGTTTAGACGTTTTTATGAGGTTTTCATCATGTGGTCATGATTGGTTATTAACTCTATTTCCAGTCTCTCTGTCTTCCCTGGAGGATGGGGAGTGGGGCTTATATTCTAAGCTTCTAATCACAGTTTGGTGTTTCTTGTGATCAAGGGCCATCCTAAAGCCATCCAAGAGTTGTTGCATTAGAACAAAAGACACTCCTATTGCCAAAGACATTCAAAGGAATTTGGGATCCCTGTGTAAGATGCTGCTATTGAAACAGGAGAAGTTCCCATATACCCCTTGCAGGGCACATGATGGGGGAGCTGGCTCTCTTCTTAGTTGCCCCACTGCTCATACCCTTAGGGGGAGCATGCAGATGGGCAGGTCCTGGGGAGTGCAGAACCCATGGCACCCCAAGTGCTGAGAGTTTACAACTCCTGACGCCCCAGTAGGCGTGTGTTACAGTGTGCACCTTCAGCTTTGCTGTCCGCAGGAAGCTGGTGTTAATCATCTCAATTAGACCCTCTGCCTTATCACAAGGAAAGAGGGCTTTCTGTATCTCAGGGTTCTTGCCTTGGTGTACCAGAAAAATTGGATCACATGTGGTCCTAGAGAGTGACAGCAAGGTTTATTGAATGGTGGAAACTCTCCGAGATGGATAGGGAGCCAGAAGAGGGATGGTGTGGGAAGGGATCTTCCCTGCAGCCCCACTCTCCTCCAACCATTCTGGCCAACTTCTGCATCATCCCGCTATCGATGGCCTGTCGGCATCTGCTGTCGTCTGCAGGTGTGTTCTGCCTGTATGCTGCCCTCGACGTCCAGCTACTTGTGTCTTCTGCTGGTGTGTGCTTCTCAGCGTCCAGCTGCTTGTGTGCTTTCTCGCTAGAGTCTCAGGGTTTTTATAGGCACAGGATGGGGGCATGGCATGCCAGGATGGTCTTGGATAATGCAATGCTTGGGCACAAAAACAGAAATGCCTGTCCTAACCTAGGTCCGTGGGCATAGGCTCTGGGGTGGAGCCCTAGCCAGGGACCTGCTCTTCTCTACCCAGTACTTCCCTGCCCCCACCTCGTGTATTACTATCACCCCCATTACTGAGAAAATTACAGAGATCAGGAGTTTTATGTCAGGAACAATGGCAGAGACCAAATCTGTATTTCTTGTTATGTCACAGAAATAAAAAAGTGTTAAATAAAGATAATCTCATAGATGTAGACAATGAGACTTTCTCTAGATTCATTAAACCCATCTCAAAAAGGTAAATAAAATTTTCTAAATAGGTTGAAGTTTCACTCTTAATAAAATAAGATGACTTTTATAGACTTTTTAAATGTGTTTTTCATAGATTTTTGTGAAGAAATTTTATGATCATTTTTTCATTAGTCATTTTTAAAAAACGTAAAAACTGTAGTATTTTATTCTGGTTGACCAACCTCCTCCACTTGTACTTTGGCTGCCTTGTAATGATGCAAACGTGAAGGGTCAAGAGACAGCTATGTTGGGAGGACATGAATTCTTTTATTCAGTAGACCAGTTTTCTTATACACCTTCTGCAAAATAAAAATACTGCCTGTGATAACTTCAAGAATTAAACCAGATAAAATGTGTGAATTTATTTAAATAATACAGAATATAGAAATCATAAAGGCTAATTCTAGTGAATACTATTAGAAGCAAGATGAATAACCATAATTCACAAAAGTGACCACTACCCTGAGATGGAGTTGGCATGTAACGGTACTAAAATGATGAGTTTTTCCATATCTTGTACAATACAATTGCTAGTTTTGTAATGCCATAATCAGTCAAGTAAAAAGATACTGTCTTAGAAAATGTTGATTTATTTTTAGAGTTTAAGGGGGCTGGCACAGAAGAACTTCCTCAATAAAAGTGTGAAGTTGATATGCAAAAAACCTTAGTGTTCTCTTAAGAGATCCAAATTAACATATTGAAGGACTTCTTGGATGCTTCAGCTTCTGGCAATTATGAATGAATCTGATATTCACATTCGTGTGGAGATTTTCACATGTACATGCATTTTCAAATGGTTCAATAAATATCTAGGACAATTACTTGATGTGTAAGACTATTTAAATATAGTCTTTGTAAGAAACTGGAAAGATGTTCTTCAATGTGGCTTTATCTTTTGGAATTACCACCACTAACGAATAAGAATTGCTGTTTATGATCACCAGCAATTACCATTATTATTTTGTTAGATTTTAGTTATTCTACTTGTATGTCACGTTTTAACATTTTCAATTGTCTAATTATTATAATGTTGAGCATCTTTTTCTATGTGTATTTTCCATCTGTATACCTACTTGAGTAAGATATCTGTTCAGAACTTTCATTATTTTTTAATTGTGTTGTTTTTGTATTGAGGTTTCAGTTTTCTTTGTATATTGCATATACAGGTATACAATTTGCATTTGTCATATTATATCTTTCATTCTATATCTTGTCTTTTGATTATATTAAAAGTATACTTCACATAGAAGAATTTTTTAACTTTAACAAAGCACAACTTTTCATGTACTTTCTTCTTGTTTTCAAATTGTGCTTCGGTATTGTATCTAAAAGTTCATTGCCAAACTAAGTCACATACATAGGAAAAACGATAAAGAACTATAGCAGACTTCTCATCAGAAACCATGCAAGCAAGAAGAAAGTAAAGTGAAATATTAAAAGTGCTGGAAAAAGGAAACCATTGACCTGTAATCTTATACTCCATTTCTTAATAACTTACATTCCCTCACCATTATTTTTCAAGAGGGCAATTAAATACATGCTTCAGGTCTTCACCATCTATTGTAAATCGCTTTATTTATAATTATATATTTAAGATATAACTATGTTTCCCTTCACTTCAAATACTATTTTTAAATAATCTTACCACACCAAGTAATTGTTCTAGATATTTATTCAACCACTAAAAAATGCACATACATGTGAATATCTGCACATGAATGTGAATATGTTATATTCATAATTGTTAAAAGCCAGAAGCATTCAAGAAGTCTTTCAGTCAGTGCATACATAGTCAGTGCTTTATGCATACAGTGGAATCACTGATGATAAATGAGCTAGTAAGCCACAAGGAAAGAGAGATGTATCTTAAGTGTATATTTATAAATAAAAGAAGCAAGACTGAAAGGCTACATGCTGTTTGATTGTATTTATATGACACTCTAGGAATGGCAAAACATATCAGTGGTTGCTGGTGGGGAGAGGGAAGGTATCAATCTGTGAACCACAGGGACTTTTGTTATGGTGGTAAAATCATTCTGTATGATAGAGTAATGTTCAATATGTGACACTATATATTTGCCAAAACCTGTAGAATTTTAGAGTATAAAGATAGAAAATGTATGAAAATTTTTAAAAAATGAACTACAATAGAATTTTGGGGAATTTCAGCTTGGAATGAAGAAGGCAACAAAACAATCTAATTGTATTTTAAATATCTGGAAACAGTCACATTGGAGAATAGGGGTACAGTATTGACCTGAGTAACTTTAGAACTGAGTAAAGTTTTGTCTCTAGATGATAAAGTTGTTTCAGATGGTGTATTCATTCTCCGATTTCTGTTTTGGTGTACTAGATTGAACAACTAATAAGTGGATGGCAGATGGTGGTAATTAGGTTTCTCACTGATAGGGTGGAAATTAACAGATAAAAAAACTAGAAAATGCTAGAATGATCCATGTAGTAATAAAATAAAGTTGAAGATACAAGTGGAAAATTTTGTTTAGCTTAATATAAATTCAGATGATTAGATGTAGAAATATTTAGAGCAATGCATATATGCCTGATAAATATAATGCATGTATTATCTTGCTCTGTGAGCCAAGATTTCCTGGAAGCAACAATCCTCAGAAACAACAAATACACCTGGAACCCTGAGGTTGGCTTCTAATAACACTTTCCAATAAAAGGAACTAGGGTTCTTTGAAGAAATGGCTAATTCTAGGAAGAGGGCAGGAAATATACAAAATGAGCCTAGAATATCTTAATTCCATAAAGAAAAACAGTGTTCTAAAATCAAAAACAAAATTTCTATGTTTGTAAGGGTATATGAAAGGGACACAGAAGCCAACTGAAAGAGCTTCCAATGTCCATTGCTAAAACAATTCAAGAACAAAAAATAAAGTAGTACTGGATTATAACCTGAAGTAGAAGATAAATATCCATGAATTTATAGTGATATACATGATTAAATAATTAAATAACTAAATGGTACAAAAGAAACAAATCTAATGTGGAAGAATTTTAAGTAATTTATGTAGATATTATGCTCTCATGTTGAATAATGTCTAATGAGATCACTATCAAGTTTTATTATTGATGACCAAAGAACAGTGTGCTCATTAGCTGCAGCAGTATACTTAAGTGAGAAGGTTCCTAAGGGCTGCCACAGAAAGACAAGTTTCAATATACGACTTAACAGAGGAGGATTTTACACATTACTGAAAGGTCTTAGCTTTTAACTCCCCAGAGACCCATCATGATATGAAAGGCAGAATGTTCCACAATTCAGAAAGGGAGCTTATTCCAGTGTCCTGTTGGTAAATGCTATAAAAGTGGATCCACAATGGGATAAAAAAAAATTACATAAATTACTATAAATGGTACTGATAATCAGAAAAGTGTGACAACACAATTTACAAGTAATACTAAAATATACTATCAAAACACTTTCTATTGTAAATTCTATATATTGAATGGCTACACAGAGAAAAGTATCAGAGAATGCTTTTGTTGATTTTTACCATAGTCTATCCATAACCAATGCCAATCCATGGTTACATTTGATGAGTGAATGAAGTTCTGTTATGAATGTTGGTTGATAGTTTTCCTTACATTATTAACAAATACGACATAAGTGAAACCATGAAGGCATATGTTGGAACATCTCTCTTTTACCTTTAAGATGAGTGAATGCCAAATTGGACAATTGTTTTTGAATACTGAAAGTATATTAATTTCGTTGTTGGTCATCATAAAGTAATAGGTATTGATAGAACACGTTTTTAAAAACATTTTGTTTTACTTTAAGTTTTGGGATACATGTGTAGAATGTACAGGTTTGTTACAAAGATATACATGTGCCATGGTGACACTGCACCTATCAACCTGTCATCTAGATGTTAAGCCCCATCAGGTATTTGTCTTAATGTTCTCCCTCCCCCTGTCCCCATTCCCCTGATAGGCCCTGTGTGTGATGTTACCCTCCTGTGTTCTCACTGAAAAAACACATTTTTTAAGTTTAGTTTACATTATTAACATTTTCTTTATCATTTCTTAGTGTGAACAATCAATAAGACAGTAAGTTATATAATTTTTCATTTGTAGTGTTTTTTTTTTTTAATTTTCACGGCTTAAATACTCCAACCACAGTTAAAGAGACTAATGATACTGAACATCTTTTCATATGCTTTTTAGCCATTTGTCTCTTTTCTTTGGGGAAATTTCTATTCAGCCTTTTGTCCTTTTTAAATTAGATCATTTGTTTTATTTGTTGTTGCTGTTATATGAATTCTTTACACATTTTGAATACTAAACCCTTATCAGATACATAATAGCTAACAGTTTGCCCCATTATTTGCCTTATCTTTTGGCTGTATTAATAGTGTCATGTGGAGCAGAAATTTTTAAACCTTTTATGAAGTTCAATTTCTCTATTTGTGTTTTTGTTGTTTTTGCTTTTAGTGTCATATCTAAGAATATCAAATGCAAGGTCATGCAGATTTACTTTTATATTTTCTTCTATGACTTATAACTTTTATAGTTTTATCTCTTACATTAATGTATTTGATCCATTTTGAGTTAATTTTTGAATATGGTATAAGGTAGGTAGGTATAACTTCATTCTTTGCAAAATGAATATCCGGTAATCCCAGCATGATTTGTTCACGAGACTATTCTTTCTTCATTAACTGGCCTTAGCACTCTTATTTAAAATCAATTGACCATTGATATGATTAGGCGTTGTGTCCTCACCTAAATCTCATCTTGAATTGTAATCCCTATAATCCCCACCTGTCAAGGGAGAGACCAGGGAGAGGTAATTGAATTATGAGGGCGGTTTCCGACATGCTGTTCTCATGACAGTGAGTGAGTTCTTCTATGATCTGATGTTTTTATAAGGAGCTCTTCCACCTTTGCTAGACACTTCTTCCTGCCACCTTGTGAAGAAGGTGCCTGGCTTCCCCTTTCTTTTCTGCAATGATTGTAAATTTGCTGAGGCCTCCTCAGTCATGCTGAACTGTGAGTGTATTAAACCACTTTCCTTTATAAATTATCGAGTCTTTGGCAGTTTGTTACAGCAGTATGAAAAGGAACTAACACAACCATGGATATATATGAATTTATTTCTTAACTGTCAATTCTATCGTATTGGTCTACATGTCTTTCTTTATGCTAATACCACATTGTTTTAATTATAAGAACTTTGTAGTACCTTTGAAATTCAGGTAGACTGAATATTCTAATTTTGTTCCTTTACAAGATTGTTCTGACTATTCAGGGTCCCTTGAAATTCCATATAAATTATAGGATTACTTTTGTATTTCTATAAAAAGGCTATTGGATAGTGATTTGCATTTAGTTTGTAGGACAACTTGGATAGTGCTGTCAATTTATAACAGTATTCATCTCAATCCATGAGCATGGTCTGACTTTTTATTTATTTGGATCATATTAAACTTTTCAGCAAAGTTTTTTTAGTTTTCAGTGTACAAATCTTTCCTCTCACTGGTTAAATATATTTCTAAATGTTTTATTATTTTTATACTATTTTAAATTGAAAGGCTTTTTATTTCATTTTTGAATTATTCATTGGTAATTTGCAGATAAGCAACTGATATCATATTGATCTCATTTTATGCAACATTACTGAAATTATCTTTACTATTTTTATGCGCAAATTTCTTCAGATTTTCTATTTATTGGATCACATCATTTAAAAGTAAAGATAGTTTTATTTCTTCTTTTCTAGTATGGATGCTTTTTATATCTTTTTGCATAATTGCTCTGATTAGAACATCTAGTAAAATGTTGAATAGAAATGGGGAAAACAAATATTCTTGTCTCATTCCTAATCTTAGAGGAAATAATTTCAGTTGCTCTGCATCGAATATAATGTTGGCTGTGAGTTTTTCATTAATACTCTTTATTATTTGAGGTTGTTTCCTTGTAGTCCTAATTTGTTGAGTGTTTTTATCATGAAATAATACTAGATATTGTCAAATTTTCCCTCCATATCAATTAACCATATTTATAATTTATTTTGTTAATGTGATATGTTACATTGATTGATGTTCATATATTCAATCACCCTTGCATTATTGGAATAAATCCCAGTTGGTCATAATGTAGGATTATCTTAAAATTCTGTTGGATTCAGTTTGCTAATATTTTGTTGAGGAATTTTGCATCTGTGTTAATAAATAATGTTGATCTTTTGTTTTCTTTTCCTGTGATGTATTTTTTTAACTTTATTATCAGGTTAATCCTGGTCCCACAGAAGGAGTTAGTAAAAAATTACTCAGGAAAACATCTCTTACTTTTGGGAAAATTTAAGAATGACTGATGTTATTTTTTTAAAAAACATTTCGAAAAATTTAGCAGTGAAGACATATGGTCCTGGGGTTTCCTTGAGGGTGGTTTTGAGTGCTGATTTAATCTCTTTATTTGTTGTGTGTCTTTTTAAAATTTTTAACTTCGTTGAGTTAGTTTTGGCAGTTTTTGTGTTTCCAGAAATTTTTTAAATTAGTTTAAAATTGTTTTCTATGTTAAAATGTTTTCTTTGTTATCTAATTTGTTGGTATACAATTATTCATAACGTACTCATAATCTTTTAAATATTTTAGTGCCTGAAGGAAAGTCTTCATTTTCTTTTCTGATTTCAGTAATTTTTAGTTGTTTTTTTTTTGCTTTGTCTAAAGATTTGTCCATTTTGCTGATTGCTTTAAAAACCCAATCATAATTTTCATAATTTTCTTTTGTTTCTATATTTTATTTATCTCTATTCTAATCTTTATTATTTCATTTCTTATACTGGCTTTGAATTTATCTTGCTTTTCTTTTCATAGTTTCTTAAAGTGTATGATAAGGATATTAACTTAAAATTTTTGTTTTTTAATATAACTATTTACAGCTATAAATTTTGACATGAGTATTGCATTTGGTGTATTCCAAAAGTTTTGGTAAGTTATGCTTTTGTTTTCATTTGTCTTACTGTATTTTCTAATCTCCCCCATGGTTCTTTCTTTGACCTATCAGCTGTTTAAGAGTGTGTTCCAAAGGTATCCTAGGCTTGTTCCAAGTATTATTCCTGACTTGGCTTCTAGTGGTTTTAATGCACCTAGTAAAAGCCACTGGGGAAGTAATCCTAGCCCTGGAAATGGGTCAAGTCGGATGAAACAAAGTCAAGTCTCTGCACTGCTCCCTGAGGTTGGTGCAAGCCAGGTGGAAACCTGCAGCCACAATTATTTGAGAATAAGGTCCCTATCACTCTCTCTGGTACTACCAATTTACACCAGAAGTGTGGTTGCTGATTTGGAGTGTGAAGGATGTTCAGCATGCATTCTAAAACATAGCTTTTTTTTTTTTTCCACAAATTTTCTCTCTGATTGTTGTAAGTTTATGACTGTATCTCAGAGTTCTTCAAATGTTGATTTTGATGGATTTTGCCAGCTCGTTAATTGCTTTTGGAGAGGACTATAGTAGGTTCACCATTTTCAATGACATTATTCCTCAAATGCTACTTGTATGACCATATTCCACACTGAATCTTATGTCATGGTTTGCTCCTTTTCCTGTTCACTCTCTGTCCTCTCCTTCAATAAAGGACCTGGAAAGCAGAGAAAACAATGTGACTTTAGTTTGTTAAAAAGGGAGCTATTCAAAAGCCAAAATGCAAAAGAGTAAGAGAAAGGAAGAAATAGCTATTTCTGTCCTTAGAAATATGACCTAAGAACAGATAAATACATAGGAAAAAGCTAGACGCAAGGATACAGTGAGAGAATGAGATAGAAAGTATGTTACTTCTAAAGTTATTCAACAGCATGGAATGTAACTTCAGTCTTCTCTTGTTGCAAATGGCAATATATGATAGTTAATTTTTTGGAGCAAACAAATCACCTTATTTGAGCATAGTTTTCATTTTAAAACAAGCTGTGGAGCTTAAGGCTGAAGTTCTCCAGAGAAAATAGCCCTGTGATTTATATCAGCACTGCCTGAACTCAAAGCAATTTGTGAGGTTGCATATGAATAATGCAGGGTGAGAACAGTGCAGGAGGAAACATTTGAAAGAAAGTAAATGAAGTGTTTTTAAAATGGAATATATAGAAAACTATTTAATTTGAATTATTCACCAACACCAGTGATATTACAGGAATAACCATAGATTAGTGAATATTTTAATTTTTAAGATGGGGTCATGCTGTTCTTTTATATGTTAAAAGAATCACAGAGACCAGGAATGAAAAAGAGAATGAAAAGTACATTACTGCCTATGAATATGCATGAATGAGTTGGAGTTCATCTGAAAAGAAGAGAAGAGTGGCCTCTTGAACTCTGTGACACACATCCATAGCCGTTGACTCAAGATCCACAGAGGCAAAGTTTCTGCCAGCTGGAGAGAATGTCATATGATCAGAAAATGCACCTTTTAGATATGTTGTAACTATTGCTGACTATAATGAAATGCAATATGTTTTGAAGGAATTCCAAGTATGCGAGAGGTAGACTGATTATTATACATATGGAAAAATAATGCATGATGTTTATTTTTTTATTTACGTAATCCTAAATGCTATTGTGTCAAGTAGTTAAATATTTAATTATTTCACAAGAGACAAATGAAAAAGTAATAGAGTAGACTGTTCAATAATGTGGTAATTGCTACAATTATAAAAGTATATAAACCACTGGACATTAACCCTGTTAAAAGCAAATGTGGAAACTTCTCTATTTTTATGTTAATTAATCCTGTTTAATGTGGCATATTATTTTTAGTCTTTGCAGTTCCTTGGTTATAAACCTACTATGTGTATTCACACTGCTTTTTATCACAGAGTTGAAAAGAAATCTTGTCTATAAAGGTTTGAAATCAATAGTCATTTAAAGTTAATAGTATGAGGATTCTAAATGGTCTGGGAAAACAGCCAGCTGACCAATATTAAAGTAAATGACTAGATTCAATATTTGTATGGAATGTACCTTACTAGGACTCAAGTATCCATAGCTAAAATCATATAATTCAAAGAGGTGCTAAGTCCTGTTTTGTAAGGAAGTGTAGAAAGAGCTTCAAATTACCTAGCTTATCTAAATACTTCTGGAAATGCTCAACTATTACTAAGAGGCTATTATGTCTTCTAGATGAAAAAATTCAACTGAAGAAACATGTATATACTTTTAAACAATACCATGGAGAGTAACATAAGTTTTTATAATGCAAGTTAAATGACTGTTTCCTTAATATTCAGGACAAATCATTATTTAATTTTGGATTCCATTGAATGCTACTGATCAAAGAAAATAAACAAAATTCTTTACTTTTAATGTACAGGTCAGGTCTATTAGAGCAACTAATTTGAGTTGGCTACTTTTAGCATGCACTTTGATTTCAGGCATACCTTGTGATTGGCTAATGTCTAGTTACGACTTTCTATGAGAGCCTCTTCTTAATTTTTATATTTTAGTATCTCTGTCAATGTAATACTATACTCTGCAACTTCTTTAGAAACTATGTACTTTGTTTACCTGGCCCTGGATATTTGGTATGTAATATGGGATTTGGGACAATTTATAGAGATCAAAAGGACTAATATACTTCAGAACTTCCCAGAATGCCTTCTAATGATCTGAAAGGAGTCTGGGTTGTTTTAGACATAGTTCAAATGAGCTTCTCGAATGTCATGGAAAGCTCTTCAAAAATTCAGTTCATCTGAAATCTTCTTCAATACTCTAATTCCCATTAATACAAATGCTGCATATCTCTCTTTGTCCAGAAATAACTCTTCAACAGGTCACCAGTGAGTATGGAGAAAGTTACAGAAAATTGAAATTTTCACTCAATCAGCTTTTATTAGTCTGACATTAGCTATAAAGCAAACCTCTGATAAGTCCATTGGCTTTAGAATAGCAGTTTAGCCTGGCAATTCCTTATCAGTTCTGTTTGCAATTATGTTTAAGTTCAAGGAAACTTGTTAAATGGTAAGAATATGAGAGTATAACTACAAATATGTATCCTACTTAGGCATAAAGAGATAATATTTTTTAAAATAAGAAATATTATTATTATTATTTTCGTTTTACTTTAAGTTCTGGGATACATGTGTAGTATGTGCAGGTTTATTGTATAGGTATACATGCGCCGTGGTAAATTGCTGACCTAACAACCTGTTCTCTAGGATTTAAGCCCTGCATGCATTATGTATTTGTCCTAATGCTCTCCCTCCCCTTTCCCTCCACCCTCAAACAGACCCTTGTGTGAAATGTTCCCCTCCTTGTGTCCATGTGTTCTCATTGTTCAACTCCAACTTATAAGTGAGAATATGCAGTGATTGGTTTTCTGTTTCTGTGTTAGTTTGCTGGGAATAATGGTTTCCAGCTTCATCAATGCCCCTGCAAATGATAAGAACTCATTCTTTTTTATGACTGCATAGTATTTCATGGTGTTTATGTGTCACATTTTCTTTATCCAGGCTATCATTGGTGGGGATTTTGATTGCTTCCAAATCTTCACTATTGTAAATAGTGCTACAATAAACATACATGCACATGTGTCTTTATAGTAAAATAATTTATAATCCTTTGGATATACACCCAGTAATGGGATTGCTAGGTCAAATGGAATTTCCATTTCTAGGTCCTTGAGGAATCAACACACTGTCGTCCACAATGACTGAACTAATTTACACTCCCACCAACAGTGTAAAAGTGTTCCCATTTCTCCACATCCTCTCCAGCATCTGTTGTTTCCTGACTTTTTAATGATCACCGTTCTAACTGGCTTGAAATGGTATCTCATTGTGGTTTTGATTTGCATTTCTCTAATGACCAGTGATGATGAGCTTTTTATCATATAAGTTTGTTGGCCACATAAATGTCTTTCTTTGAGAAGTGTCTGTTCATGTCCTTTGCCCACTTTTTGATGAGGTTGTTTTTTTTCTTGTAAATTCGTTTAAGTTCCTTGTAGATTCTGGATATTAGCCCTTTGTCAGTGGATAGATTTCAAAATTTTTTCCCATTCTGAGGGCTGCTTGTTCACTTTGATAATAGGTTTTGTTTTGTTTTGTTTTTGCTGTGCAGAAACTCTTTAGTTTAATTAGGTCCCATTTGCCAATTTTGGTTTTTGTTGCAATTGCTTTTGGAGTTTTAGTTATGTGGTATTATTTCTGAGGCCTCTATACTGTTCCGTTGGTCTATATCTCTGTTTTATTACCAGTACCATGCTGTTTTGTTTACTATAGACTTGTAGTATAGTTTGAAGTCAGATAGTGTGATATCTCCAGTGTTATTGTTTTTGTTTAAGATTGTCTTGGCTATATGAGAATTTTTTTTAGTTCCATATGAAATTTAAAGTAGTTTTTCCTAATTCTGTAAATAAAAAAAAAAAAATCAATGGGAGCTTGACGGAAATAGAGTTGAATCTATAAATTACTTTGGGCAGTATGACCATTTTCATAATATTGATTCTTTCTATCCATGAGCATGAAATATTTTTTTCCATTAGTTTGTGTCCTTATTTCCATGAGCAGTGGTTTGTAGTTCTCCTTGAAGAGAACCTTCCTGACCCCTGTAAGTTGTACTCCTAAGTATTTTATTCTCTTTGTAGCAATTGTGAATGGAAGTTCACTCATGATTTGGCTCTCTGCTTGTCTATTATTCGTGTATAGGAATGCTTGTGATTTTGCACATTGATTTTGTATCCTGAGACTTTGCTAATGTTACTTACCTGATTTTTTTTGTTTTTTGTCTTTTCGACTTTTATTTTAGGTTCAAGAGATACACATTCAGGTTTGTTACATGGGTAAATTGCGTATCATGGGTGTTTGGTGTGCAGATAATTTTGTTATTCAGGTAATCAACACAATACCCAATAGGTAGTTTTTTAATCCTCCCCTCCTCCCACCCTCCCCTCTAAAGTCGGCCCCAGTGTCTGCTGTTCCCTTCTTTTTTTTATT
>PVKP010022361.1:17465-37884 GCA_004027715.1 Plecturocebus donacophilus | reverse complement strand
GGGTGGGGGGATTGGGGAGGGATAACATTAGGAGAAATACCTAATGTAGATGACGGGGGGTGGATGCAGCAAACCACCATGGCATGTGTATACCTATGTAACAAATGTGCCTGTTCTGCACATGTACACCAGAACTTAAAGTATATATATATATATATATATATATATGTTAAAGTATACATGTATATATATATACACATACATACTTTAGGTTCAACTGAAAATGGATTAAAGACTTAAACATAGGACCCGAAACTGTAAAACTGCTAGAAGAAAACTCAGGGAAAAATCTTGATATTGGTATGATTACTGAGTTTGTTTTTAATATGACCCCAAAAGCGCAGGCAACAAAACAAAAAATAGATAAAATGGGATTACATCAAACTTAAAACCTTCTGCACTACAAAGGAGACAACAGAATGAAGAGACAACCTATGAAATGGAAAAAACATTTGTAAACCGTATATCTGATAAAAGATTACTATTTAAACTATATAAGGAACTCAATAAGAAAAACCATCTGCAAACCACACTCCTGATAAAAGATTAATATTTAAAATATATAAGGAAATCAAATAAATAATAAGAAAACAAATAATCCAATTGGAAAATGGGAAAAGGAGCTGAATAGATATCTCTCAAAAAAAGACATTCTAATGGCCAAGAGGCATATGAAAAAAATGTCCAACCTCACTAATCATCAGGGAAATGCAAATTAAAACTGCAGTGAGAGATTACCTGATACCTGTTAGAACGGTTATTATCAAAAAGACAAATGTAAGTGATGGTGAGGAGGGGGAGAGAAGGGAATACTTGTACACTGTTGATGGAAATGTAAATTAGTACAGCCATTTTGGAAAACAGTATGGAGAGTTCTCAAAAAATTTAAAATGGAAATACGGTATGATCCAGCAATTCCATTAATGGATATATCTGAAGGCAATGAAGTCAGTATTTAAGAAGATATCTGCACTCCCATGTTAATTGCAGGAAAATTCACAATAGCCAAGACATGGAAACAATGTAAGTGTGCAACAACAGATGAACAGATAAAGAAATTGTGTCATAGATACAACATATACACTTGGGTGTTGTTCAGCCTTAGAAAAGAAGGAAGTCTTATCATTTGCAACAACACAGGTGAACCTGGAGGACACTATGCTGGGTGAAATGAGCCAAACACAGAACATGGAAAGATAAATATTGCATTATCTCATGTACACATGAAATCTGAAAATGTCAAATTCATACAATAGAGTAAAATGGTGGTTGCTCAGGGGTGGTCAGGGAGAGGGGCAAATAGGGGATGTTGGTCAGAAGACTCAAAGTTTAATTTATACAGGATGAGTAAGTTCTAGAGATCTATTGTACAGCATTGTGTCTATAGTTAATAATACTTTATTGCATACTTGAAAATTGTAAAAAGAGTAGATCTTAAGTGTTCTCACCACACAAATAAAAATAACTGTGAGGTGATGGATATGTTAATTAGTTTGATTATAGTAATCACAATGTCTACATATATCAAAACATCACATTATATACTGTAAATATATACACTTTTTATTTGTGAACTGTACCTCAATAAAGTTGGAAAAAAAGAATTCTGGATGCTCTATTATAACTGCCATAATACTGAAGCACAAGGCCGAGGAGAAGAACATGTCTTATAAGGAGTGGGGAAGAACTGGTAGGACCTACATCTGTTTTCTTTTAATAAGTTTCTTTAAAAATTATCTACTGAATCTCTGCGCCAATCTCCAATATGCTGTGATTACAGTTCTGATATCCACGCTGCTATATAGACATGGAGGGATACATGGTGGCTAGAGGTACTGGCTTAGATGCAAACAAACAAATGCTATGTGTATATATATAGCATTTGTTTGTATATACACATATAAATATGTATATATACATGTGTATACTTCACAGATATGTGTGTGTATATATATATACACACACATATATATATGAAAGAACATATATATACACACACACACATATATGTGTGTATATATACACACACACATATCTGTGAAGTGTACACATGTATATATACATATTTATATCTAGATAGCTATCATCTATCTATATCTGTATATGCTTATGCAGAGCAATGCATACTGAGCATGGCCCGTGTAATATGATGGTAGCAGGCCACCCGGCTGGTAATTGTGCTGTGACCACTTAATATCTGTAGTGTCAAGATACCCACATCCACAGAATTGGCTCTTTTGGATTCTCTCTTACCTTGTTACATATTCAAGTTGCAGTGGGATTTAGACCTGTGGCTGTTCCTCTTATGGCCTGAGATTTAGTTTAAATCATCATTGTTGGACTGCTTGATGGTTAAGAGACTCACTGGTTTTATTTACAAAAATGGAAAAAAGAAAATGTAAAAAAAAAAAAAACCAGAAAACCCAGTCCCCATCCTGCACTCTACCCGCCCCCATCACCCACTCCAGCTCCCAACTTTTTTGGACTGAGTGGCCACAGAGACTGGGTCGTCTTGGATTCCCTCTGCCTCTGAAGACCCCAACAGACACCCCCAACCCCAGGCCAGCCGGCTCTGCGCTGGCACGGCCAAAATACTACCTGGCACAGGCCTCCGCTCAAGGCACCCCCAAACTACCTATGTATCCAGCACCAGAGGGCCTCCATTCCCAGGAAGCCCATATGTATCCTAACACTGGCAGACACCCAGCACCACCCTCCCTGACCTGAAAGAAAGTGAATCTCAGTACTACCTAGTGCCCTAAAACTACCTATTTCGTGCTGGCTGGCTTGCCTGCTACCTAGTGCCGACTGCTCCCAGGCAAGCCCCTGATGCAAAAACAAAAAAACAAAACAAAACAAAGAAATGGTTTACAGCAAGAGAAAGTTTACAAAGAAAGCACTCCAAAAATTGAGAGGACCCAGCTGAGTCAATTCTCAGGCCTTCAGGAACTGTAGACTCAGGGCTTCTGTGTTTCTTCTTTTTGACTTCTCTGTTACTTTTCTTGCTACTGTGGAGGTGACTAATCCATACAAAGGCATGAGCAAGGGAAGAACACTCTGTCTATAAATATGTAAAGCCTCAACCGAAGGTGACCCACGGCTGCAATTAGATGTCCAGTCTCTAAAAACAAACTTCAGAGCTTCCTCCTGGCTTTTTTCTTCTGGCTCCATGGTGTGGGGTGGGCAGGAACAGATCATCAAAAGGGTGCTTTATGATTCCAGCTGGCACACTGTGGCCACAAATAGCATTTCAGCTTTTGATCAATGAAGCTCATAGGGAAACTCCAACCCTAAAATAAATGCAAAGACTGCTTTAATCAAAGAGAGTCTCTGGACAACTGTAATTCCTATGAGAGAACATGAGAATATGATGGAGAAAATGTTCATCCATAGGTGTGGTACTTTCCAACTCTTACCGGCAAGCTAACGACAGGGAAGGGAGGGGAGAACTATAGACCATTTGGTGTTTTTTAAATGATATGAGGCAACCCTTTAAAGGATAGTAAAATTGTTTTCTGGGGACATAAAAATACTTTTACAATGGACTACAATTGAATGCAATAAAAGAGTAACTAGAAAAAAATCACAGTGCATTGCATGCAGTGTAGATAAGTATTGTTTTATGAGACTTTTTGGGTGTCTGTGGGTGTGTGTGTGTTTGTGTGTGTATGCATTCATGTGTCCTGTATTGGGGTTTGGTATGGTATTTTTGTTGGGGGGAAGGTTGGTTGGTTTGTTTTTTACTGTGGGTCCTGGTCAGAAACATTTGGTAAAGATTGCCATAATGTAGCTCGTTGCCACATACTTTTGGGATCGTGGGTTTAAAAAACTAACACTAAAATTGTAACCACTCAACATTGAGCTTTTTAAAAGACTATAACTTTTACTCTTTTTGGCAGTGTTTATCAACTGCTTTGGCTTGAGAAGATAACCTGAGGTGGCAAGAAGCTGCCTGAAAAAGTAAACGGGAGGTTTATAATGAAGTTCTTGGAGGCAGATAAGACCAGGGACAGAGGGCACCAGACAACACGTGTGTGCATGTGAGTGTGTGTGTGTATCAGAGAGAGATTTAGAGACCAGGACTCACTAGAGGACACGGCAGGGCGGGGGGGGACTCTTTTTTCTGGTAAACAATCTAAAACCTTGTTGTTCATGCTGAGATCTCAACGAGAAAACAAGTTCCAGTATGTGATGTGATTCCAAACCCAAAGAATTAACCTGAGCGTCAGAAACCAGGAGTCCTTAGAGTTTTGTTCTCTGCCTCAGGGAAACACTTTGTTTCTGATCAACAATAGAACTTATAAAGGAACTTTTGGAAAACCCAGGATAACATCACCTTGTTCTGGAAATTACTGAAGAGGAACCAAAGTGTACAGAACCATGTTGTGTTTATTTGATTTAATATGATTATTTCTCCTGTCCTCTTTTATAGGATTCTCACTTTGTTTCCAAATGCCACAGCTCGAAAATTACTGCTGATGTTGACATTTATCTTAATTTTCTGGGTTATTTACTTGGCTTCAAAAGACCACACAAAGGTAGGAAGTTCCCTTTTTGAGAATTTCACAGAAGGTCATAGTGACTTCATTTGAATGATCCCCTTTATCATGGTGAGAATTAAAGGTTAAAAGCATATCATTTTAGCAGGAGAATTTGGTGAGGGGTTCCCTGTTCAGCATAAGTCCCTTTGGCAATGCATATATTATTACTGCTTTTTAAAATGGCAATGTATACGTTATTATTGTTTTTTTTCTTAAATGGCAGATGGATTTGTGCCATCTCTGTACTACTTGGCACTGTAACCATCCAGCCTCAAAATTCTCTCCTCCTCCCTTGGCTTCTGAGACTTCAAACTAATTATGTCTTTGTTTCAGTCTTCTGGATTCTTCACATGGGTTTCCTTCTTCTTTAAGTAGTTTAGTATAGTGTATTTTGGCTCTTCCCTTTGTAAGTTTTCCTTAACTCACCTTGCTTCCAGTTTCTTTTCTTCCAAATCATTTAGTACAAACATAATCTTTCAAAAACTCTGCTTTCATCGTCTTCTGGTCCTGATCAAACACTTTCACTAATGACAGTATAAAGAACAAATTCCTTTGTTTAGCCATTTGAATCCCTTTTAAATTGGAACCCAAATACCTTTAAGAGTGTCTCTCTGGCCAGGTGCGGTGGCTCACGCCTGTAATCCCACCACTTCGGGAGGCCAAGGCGGGCATATCACCTTAGGTCAGGAGTTTGAGACAAGCCTGGCCAACGTGGTAAAACCCCGTCTCTACTAAAAATATCAAAAAGTAGCCGGTTGTGGTGGCGCGTGCCTCTATTCCCAGACTCTTGGTAGGCTGAGACAGGAGAATTGCTTGAACCCGGGAGGCAGAGGTTGCAGTGAGCTAAGATTGTGCCACTGCACTCAAGCCTGGCTGACAGAGTGAAACTCCATCTCTAAATAAATAAATAAAATAAAAGTGTCTCTCTAACCTTTATCTAATGCAGCCTTATCTCCAAGCTTCAAACAGGAAGCACCACAGTCTAAGGCATTCAGCCAATACTGTGAACTGGTGAAAGAAAAAACAAACCCTTCAGAGCCCACTCTCTAAGTATGTGTTCTCTAGATTTCTTCCTCTGATCCTCTTCTCCTCTATGCTGGTAACTTTTAATTTATATGCCCAGGTCCTATCCACTACGAATATTAGTGTTTCACAAAGTGAGGTCTGGGAGCCTTCTGCCTAGAATACCTGTATTTATACCTGTGGTAAAATGCAGATTCCTGAGCCATATTCCAGAACTACTGAAATCTCAGTTTGAACCTTGTTAATTTGACATAGGGGCCCACATGCTGGTCTTGCATCAGTGTGCCTTTGACATTAATGATTAATTGATAGAGAAACTGAACTTATTTTATCTTTCAAAATTGGCCCTTACAATCTCACATGCCCACTTCTTTCAAGATAGTCCCTGGGCCTTGAGGAGTTGAATAACTTTAATTTCTGGCCCTGTGCCTCAGAAATGCAGTTAATTTTGATTGGTATCTTCTACCAGGCCTGAAGATGAGGCATTAATTGCGGTCAGTGTTTAAGTTTAGCAGGACTTGGTGTTCTTTTTAGACCCAGAAGCCAAAGCCCTGTATATCAATGTCACAAGGACTTTAAAAGTACATACAGGAAGATACAAGGATGTAATAACATTAACTAAAAACAATTTTTTTTTAATTTCAGTTTTTCCTGAGCAAATGAAATTTAATAATAATGGCATAGTAATTATTTTGATAAAACTTAAAATCTGTTAGTCCAGCTACCAAAAGGCAAAAGAAAAGATCTTTTGCAGTACACAGAACATTAGGTTGGAAGTAGACATTTCCTTTAGACCTTTAAGAAAACATTGTTAACATCAGATCACAAAAAAATAAAACCCAAGGAAGAAAAAAAAAATCTTATATGAACTGAAAATGAATTGAAGGGTAGTGTCACTATTTCATGCCTTTTAAAAGGTGAGAGAAAACCCAAAACCCATGAGATGCAATAAAAGTTGAACTTTGGGTTAAAATAAAAAATTTAAATCTCTTATAATTTGTTAAGAGTAAATCAACCCCTTTAGAAAATTTCATTGTTCTAACAAATTCTGTTCTTTAGCATGTGTTTTATACATCAAACAAGATCTCTAGAAAGACCATTATAATTTCTCTTTAATCATAGACAACTTGATCATATAAGAATTATTGAGTTTTTTAATAAATCCTCTTATTGTCACTTACTCAGACTGTTCATGACATGCTTCAACTTTCTGGTTTGTCCTGAACATCCCTTTTCTTTCAACAACCAGTCATTTTTCTCTAGGACTGAATTTACCATACAATTATTTCTTGTTTGAATTTTTTTTTTGCACTAGCACTTTTCACTTTCTAAAATACTATATAATTTACTCATTTATTATGTTCATTGATTATTGTCTATCTTGACCTAGTATATAGTAACTTTTATAGAGTTGAGGATTTTTGTAAGTATTTATTCATATCACAAGTTCCTAGAACAGTCTCTGGTACATAGTAGATGCTTAATAAATAAATGGTAAATAGCAAAATAAAGACTGTTCAGTGATCTCGGTGAGAGGTAATGGTGGCCTGAAATAAGCTACTAACAATAAGGATGTAGAAAAGTTAATGAATTTGAGCTATAATTGACAGTAATAGTGATTGACTGCAGGAGGTGAAGAGGTAAGTTTGACCAGGAGTTACATTCCAGGTTTGTACAACTGCATGGCTGGTGATATCATTTACTGAAGTATTAACCAGAGTGGGAGAAACAGTTTTGGAAGATAAAAGATGGATTTAAATGTGAACAGTCCAGGTTTGAGGTCCTTTTAGGTCAACCAAGTGGAGATGTTGAATATATAGATCTGAAGCTGGGAAAGGTTTGGCTTAGAAAAATAGATTTAGGAAACATCAGAACACAAATGGCAGCTGAAGTCATTGTAATCTGTGACATTTCCTTGGATGAGCTATATAGTGAGAAAAAAAAAGTTGCTAGTGATATAACCCCAAGAAACAAAATAAGCACTGGTGTGAGGAGTGAGTGGTTGCAGAGAAGGTGTACACAGTATGGAAGAGGACTCTTGAGAAACTGAATTGATAGGGGTGGGGAACACCTGAAGGTTATGCTAGCAATTAAAGAGGGAATCAGAAGCTCAAAAAATTTTCCTTTTTGTAAGATGGGAGATACTTGAATACATTTTAATTCATATGGAAAAAGGCTAATAGAAGAAAGTAGAAAGTAGAAAAGAAAAGGTGTGGTTACACGTTTGGCAGTGTGACAGGACGTTGAATCACTAAGTGATTAGTCTTACAGTTCTCTAAAGCCAAGAAGCTTCAGAAGCAGAGATCTAGGTATTGGAGGAGGAACTGCCTCCATGGATATTGAAGTCTATCTGGAGGATGTCAAGACGTTTAGTGATTAAGACTGGGAGCCAAGTTCTTCATGATCTTCTGTAAATGGGCAAAAGAATCCACTTGGTCAAAAAATGACAGAGAAGAGGAGGGTTATGTAATCATTGGTGATAGTTGGTCAGATATATCATGGAGAACAAGATATCTTAGGGTCTTCTGAAAAAAATGTATATCTCTTAATATATATAAATCTTTGAAATATATGTATTTGAAATGTGTGTGTATATGTGTATAAAACCCTGATCTTTATACTGTTCTAAAACCACTGACTGAGTGGATTACAAACAATACAAATTTACTGCTTATAGTTCTGGAAGCTGCAAAGTCTAAGATCAAGGCACCAACAGATTTGGTGTCTAATGCAGGCCTGCTTCCTTGTTCATAGATGGCTATCTCTTCATGTGTACTCATATGGTGGAATGAGCAAAGGAGCTCTCTGGTAACGGCATTAACTTTATTCATGAGGGCTCCATCCCCAATATCTAATCACCTCCTCAGAAGTCCCATCTCCTAATATCATCACATTGGAAGTTGTAACATATAAATTTGGAGGAAATCACAAATATTCAATCTATAGCAGCATTGGAGATTAGGTTACAACATGAATTTTGGGGAGATGCAAGAATTTTGTCTATAGCAATTCTAGTGTGTGTGTGTGTGTGTGTGTGTGTGTGTGTGTGTGAAACAGATTATTAAATAATGAGACAACTGGGCCTCACGTGAAATTGAGCATTAAATGCTGATCCTGGCCCTGCTACTATGATTTTAAAGAGACTTTCCCTCTTCTTTGCCTAATTTTAAGGGTCTAGCACAAAACTTTTTGTTTTTCCTTGCTCATATTTATGGATCATATGTTGCATAATTCTACTTGACATGACATAATATATTCTTGACATGACAATATTCTTGACATGACAAAACCATAAAAATAAATAACAGGTGAATGGTTGCCAGGGGTTAATTAAGGAATAGGAGAGGGTGAGGGAATAGTAAGCGTGGTTATAAAACAGCAACATGAAGGAAAGGAAATGTTCCGTATCTTGACTCTGTCAGTTTCAATATGCTGGTTGGAATATTTTACTAGTTTTTCAAGATGTTACCATTGAAAAAACTCAGTAAAGGGTACATGAGATTTCTCTATAATTTATTTGTTTTCTGAATACTTTTATGGTTTTTAAAATTTTAGATTCGGGGGTACATGTGCAGATCTCTTATATGGGTATATTGCATGATGCTGTGCTTTGGGCTTCTACTGCTCCCGTTGCCCAGTGGTCAACATAGTATTCAATAGGTAGTTTTTCAGCCCTCACCACCCTCCCTTCCCGTTTTTGGAATCCCCAGTGTTTATTGTTCTCATCTTTGGGTCCATATGTACCCAGTGTTTAGCTCTCATTTATAAGTGAGAACATACGGTATTTGGTTTTCTGTTTCTGTGTTAATTTACTTAGGATAATGGGCCCCAGCTGCAACCATGTTGCTGCAAAGGACACGATTTTCTTTGTTATGGCTGCATAGTATTCCATTGTGTATATGCACATTTTCTTTATTCAGTCCACCATTGATAGGCACCTGAGTTGATTCCATGTCTTTACTATTGTGAATAGCACTACAATAAGCATACAAGGACAAATGCCTTTTTGGTAGAATAATTTATTTTCCATTGGGTATATATCCAGTAATGAGATTGCTGGGTTGAATGGCAATTATATTTTTAGTTCTTTGAGAAATATTCAAACTGCTTTTCACAATGCCTGAACTAATTTACAGTCCCACCAACAGTGTGTGAGCAATTCCTTTTCTCTGCAACATTACTAACATCTGTTATTTTTTTGACTTTTTAATAGTAGCCATTCTGACTGGTGTAAGATGGTATCTCACTGGAGTTTTGGTTTGCATATCTTTGATGATTCGTGATGTTGAGCACTTTTTATGTTTGTTGGCCACCTGTATATCTTATTTTAAGAAGTATCTGTTAGTGTCCTTTGCCCACTTTTTACTGGGATTATTTGTGTTTTTCCTGTTTATTTGTTTAAGCTCCTTATGGATTCTTGACAGTAGTCCTTTGTTAAATACATCGTTTGTAATTATCTTCTGCCATTCTGTAGCTTATCTATTTGCTCTGTTGATAGTTTCTTTTGCTGTGCAGAAGCTCTTTAATTAGGTCCCAATTGTCAATTTTTGTTTTTGTTACATTTGCTTCTGAGGACTTAGTTATAAATTATTTGCCTAGGCCAAAGTCTAGAAGAATATTTCCCAGATTTTCTTCAAGGATTTTTATAGTTTGAGGTCTTATGTTTAAGTCTTTAACCCTTTTGAGTTAATATTTTGTATATGGTGAGAGGTGGGGGTCCAGGTTTATTCTGCATATGGTTAACCAGTTTCTCCATCACCATTTATTGAATACATTATCCTTTTCCCATCATTTATTTTTGTTGACTATATTAAATATTAGTTGGTTATAGATGTGCGGCTTTATTCCAGGGGTCTCAATTCTGTTTCGTTAGTCTATATGTCTGTTTTTGTACCAGTTACTGTAGCCTTGTAGTGAAGTTTAAAGTTGGGTAATGTGATGCCACTAGCTGTATTCTTTGCTTAGGATTGCCTTGGCTATTTGGGCTCTCTTTTGGTTCCATATGAATTTTAGAATAGTTTTCTTTCTAAAACTGATATTGGAATAGCATTGAATCTGTACATTGCTTTGGGCAGTATGGACATTTAAATGATACAGATTTTTCTAATCCATGAGCATGAGATGTTTTCCCATTTGTGTTTTCCATGATTTTTTAATCAATGTTTTGTAGTTCTCCTTGTAGAGTTCTTTCACCTCTTTGGTTAGATGTATTCCTAGGTATTTTTTTGTAGCTATTGTACATAGGACTGGATTCTTGATATTTTCTCAGCTTGAACATTATTGGTTTGTAAAAATACTACTATTTTTTGTACATAAATTTTGTATCTTGAGACTTTGCTAAAGACCTGTTTATCATGTTTAGGAGTCTTTTGGCATAATCTTTAAAGTTTTCTAGGTACAGAATAATGAATTGTCAATGAAGAGAGATACTTTGACTTCCTGTTTTCCTACTCTATTGCCTTTTATTTTTTTCCTCCTGCCTGATTACTCTGGTTAGGACTTCCAGTTATGTTGAATAGGAGTGATAAGAATGGACATCCTTGTTCCAGCTCTTAGGGATAATGATTTTTGCCTGCTCATTATGATGTTGGCTGTGGGTTTGTCATAGATAGCTCTCATTATTTTGAGGTGTGTTCCTTTGATGCCTAGTTTGTTGAAGGTTTTTTTCATAAAGGGATGTTGAATTTTACTGAATACTTTTTCTGCATCTATTGAGATGATGATAACAGTTTTTGTTTTTAATTCTGTTTATGTGGTGAATCACGTTTATTGATTTGCATATGTTAAACCATCCTTGCATCCCTGAAATAAAGCCCACTTAATTGTGGTGAATTAACTTTTGATGTGCTGCTAAATTCGGTTTGCTAGTATTTTATCAAGGAGTTTTGCATCTATATTCATTAGGAATATTGGCCTGTAAGTTAGTTGTTGGTGTTGTGTCTTTGCCAGATTTTGGTATCAGAATGATACTAGTTTTGTAGAATGAGCTGGGGAAGAGTTCTTTCTCCTCAATTTTTCAGAATAGTTTCAGTAGGATTTGTACCACTCTTCTTTATATATCTGGTAGAATTCGTCTATGAATCCGTCTAGTCCAGGGCTTTTTCTGCCTGATAGGTTTTTTAAAAAAATTATTATGATTCAACTTCATTAGTAATTTTTGATCTGTTCAGGATTTCTGTTCTTCCAGATTTAATCTTGAGAGATTGTGTGTTTCCAGGAATGTATTCATTTTCTCTAGATTTTCTAGTTTGTGTGCATAGAAATGTTCACAGTAGTCTCTGAAGATCTTTTGTATTTCTGTGGGATTGATTGTGATGTCAACTTTGTCATTCTGATTGTGCTTATTTGGATATTCTCTCTTTTTACCTTTGTTAATCTAGCTAGTGGTGTATTGATCTTATTTAGATTTTCAAATAACCAACTTTTTGTTTTGTGGATTCTTTGTATGATTTTTGGGGGGTCTGAATTTCATTTAGCTCTGCTTTGATTTTAGTTATTTCTTTTCTTCTCTTAGCTTTGAGACTAGTTCTTGTTTTTATAGTTCCTTTAGGTGTGAAGTTAAGTTATTAATTTGAGATCTATCTTCTTGATTCAAGCATTTAGCACTATAAACTTTCCTAGTAACACTACCTTTGTCACATCTTAGCAATTTGGGTATGTTTTGTCTCTGTTTTTATTTGTTACAATTTTTTTGGAAGAATAAAAGAAAGAAGGAGAAAGAGTGAGGAGGAGATTTAAGAGAAAAAAGAAGTAGAATAAAAGAGAAAAAAGAGAAAGGGGGAGAGAGAATGAGAATCTTGCTCTATTGCTCAGGATTTCATTTAAATCTGTGAAATGCTTATGCAATTACTAAAAAGTGATTTATTTCCTATTATGTGATCACTTCTAGAATAGGTATGATATAATATTGAAAAAAAATATGTTTTGTGGATATGGGATGGTAAGTTCTGTAAATATTTATTAATTTTGCTTGTTCCAGGTCTGAGTTCAAATCATGGTTGTTTTTTGTTTTTGTTTTGTTTTTTTGCTCTCCGTTAGGTTGGTAGATCTTCCTCCATCCCTTTATGTTAAGTCTTTGTGTGTCCTTGCCTATAAGAAAGGTCTGAATACAGTGTACCTATGGGTTTTAACTTTTTTATTCAGTTTGTCTAACTGTATGTTTTGATTGGGGCATTTAATCCCTTTAAGTTTAGGCTTAATATTGATAGACGTGAGTTTAATACTGTTATTTAAGGCTAACTAGCTGTTTGTCCGTTAGTTGATGTAAATTCTTCATTGTTGTAATATCCTTTACTTTTTGGTAAGTTTTTAGGATAACTGTTGCTGGTTGTTCCTTTCTCTGTATAGTACTTCTTTCAGAAGTTGCTGTAAAACAGGCCTGGTGGTGATGAAACCTCTGAGTTCTTGCTTTTTCACAAAGAATTTTATTTTTCCTTCGCTTGTAAAACTTAGTTTGGCTGGATATGTAATTCTGGGTTGAATTTTTTTTTCTTTAAGGATGTTAAATATTAACCCCCACTCTCTTCTGGCTTGTAGAGTTTCTACTGAGAGGTCTGCTGTGAGTCTGATAGGCTTCCCTTTATGGGTAACCTGGCCTTTCTCTCTGGCTGCCCTTAGTATTTTCTCCTTTATTTCAATCCAAGTAAATCTGACGATTATGCGTCTTAGGGTTGGTCTTCTTGAGGAATATCTTTGCAGGGTTCTCTGTATTGCCTGGAGTTGAGTATTGTCATGCCTTGCTAGTTTAGGAAAATTTTCCTGGATAATATCCTGAAAAATATTTTCCAGCTTGGATTCATTCTCTTCGTCACTTTCAGGTATACCTATTAAGCATAAATTAGGTCTTTTCACATAGTCCCATATTTCTTGGAGATTTTGCTCATTCCTTTTCACCCTTTTTTCTCTGATCTAATCTTCTCATTTCATTTCATTAAGTTTGTCTTCGAGCTCTAATATCTTTCTTCTGCTTGATCAATTCGACTGTTAAAACTTGTGCATACTTCATGGATTTCTCGTATTGTGTTTTTCAGCTCCATTAATTCGTTTATATTCCTCTCTAGATTGTCCATTCTTGTTAGCATTTTGTCAAACCTTTTTTCAAAGTTGTTAGTTTCTTTGCATTGGGTTAGAACATATTATTTTCGCTCACAGAAGTTTCTTATTATCCACCTTCTGAAGCCTAATTCTGTTAATTCTTCTGACTCGTTTTCCATCAGGCCTTGTTCTGTTACTGATGAGGAACTAGCATCCTCTGTAGAAGGAGAGACATTCTGATTGTGAATGTTCTCAGTTTTTTTACGGTGGCTTCTTGGCATCTTTGTGGTTTTATCCACCTGTCATCTTTGTAATTACCAACTTTCAAATTAGTTCTCTGAGTGGACATCCAGCTTGTTAATTCTCAGCTCCGGAATCTATGTAATTTTCACTGTGGCGACCCGCAACGCTAGCTAAAACAGCAGCATTGAAATGTGTGGTGCTTTTCTGCCTGGGGGTCTCCGGTCTGGCTTCCTTCTTCAGTCCCTTTTTCAATCAGCTGGATGGACTGCTCTGCCTTCACAGAGCTCCAAACATCATCCAAAAGGAGACTCAGTCCCGTTTACTCCTCACCAAGAGCCACTGGGCTGAGGCGCTGGCAAAACAGCCGTGCCAGCCGAAAGGGTCGTGCTGGCGACCCGTAGGGCTCCTCCGCTGGGAATGTCCTGGTCCGTGGGCAGCAAAAATTTGTCTGTAAGTGTGGTGTCCACTTGCTCTCTGCGCTTTCACTGGGAGCTGCAATCCTGAGCTGCTAGTGATCGGCCATCTTGGATCTCTCTCCTTGTTACAATTTTTTAAAATGTCTGCCTTAGTTTTGTTATTTACCCAAAAGTTATTCAGGAGCAAGTTATTCAGTTTCCATATATTTGTGTGATTTTGAGAATTCCTATTGGTGTTGATTCCTATTTTTATTCCATTGTGGTCTGAGTAGATGCTTGGTATGATTTTGATGTTTTTGAAATATGTTTTGTGTGCAGATAAAAAGAATGTATATTCTGTGGTTGTTGGGTGGAATATTTTGTACATGTCTATTGGGTCTAATCAGTCAAGTGTCAAATTTAAGTCCAGAATTTATTTGTTTCTTTGTTAGTTTTCTGCCACAGTAGTATGTATAATGCTGTCAGTTGGGTGTTGAAGTCCCTCAGTATTATCACCTGGCTGTCAAGGTTTTTCTTAGGTTTAGAGTAATTGTTTTATAAATCTTGGTGCTCCAATGGTGGGTACATATCTATTTAGGATAGTTACATCTTATTAAATTGAACCATTTATCATTATATAATGCCTTTATTTGTCCTTTTTTAACTGTTGTTGATTTAAAGTCTGTTTTATCTGATGTAAGAATAACAAACTCTGCTCTTTTTCATTTTCCATTTCTGTCATAGATCTTTCTCCATCCCTTTACTAGGAGCCTATGGATATTGTTATATGTGAGATGAATCTCCTGAAGGCAGTAGAAGAATGGGTCTTGTTTTTTTCTATTTTTTTAAAAAAATTTTTGGGGGGGTCTTATTTTTTAATCCAGTTTGCCACTCTGTGTCTTTTAAGTAGAACATTTAGGCCATTTATATTCTAACTTAATATTGATATGTAAGGATTTGTTCCTGCCATAGTGTTGTTAGCTAGTTGCATTGTAGTTTCAATTGAGGAGTTGCTTTATGGGATCTGTGGGTTATGCACTTATGTGTGCTTTTGTGGTAGTAAGTAACATTCTTTTATTTCCATATTTAGAACTCCTAAAAGAGATGCTTCTCTTGTAGAGCTGGTCTGGTGGTGATGAATTCCCTTAACAAATACTTGTATGGAAAATACTTTATTTCTTCTTCATTTATGAAGCCTAGTTTGGTGAGATATGAAATTCTTGGCTAGCATTTCTTTTCTTTAAGAATGCTAAAAACACACCCTCAATTTCTTCTGGCTTGTAAGGTTTCAGCTGAGAAGTCTGCTGTTAGTCTAATGGGTTTCCCTTTATAGATAATATGACCTTTTTCTCTAGCTGTCTTTAAGATTTTTACTTTTGTGTTGGCCTTGGATAGTCTGATGACTATGTGCCTTGGGGATGCTTGCCTTTTATAGTATCTCATGGAAGTTCTCTGGATTTCTTATATCAGCATGTCAACCTCTCTAGCAAGATTAGGGATGTTTTCCTATATTCAAGTAAGTTTTCCAAGTTGCTTACTTTCTCTTCTCTCTCAAAAATTCCAATGTGTCATGGATTTGATCACTTTACATAATCCCTTATTTCTCAAAGGTTTTGTTCATTTTTTAAAATTCTTTTTATTTTTGTGTGAGTGATTGATTCAAAAAACTGGTTTGATCTATAAAATTCCTTCTTCTGCTTGGTCTAGTCTATTGTTAAGGTTTCCAACTATATTTTAAAATTTCTATAGTAAATTTTTTAATTCTAGAAGTTATTTTTGGTTCTTTTTTTGTTGTTGTTTGTTTGAGACAGAGTCTCACTCTGTCACCAGGCTGGAGTGCAATGGCACGATCTCAGCTTACTGCAACCTCCAACTCCCTGGTTCAAGCAATTCTCCTGCCTCAGCCTCCCGAGTAGCTGGGATTACAGGCACATGCCACCACCCCCAGCTAATTTTTGTATTTTTAGTCGAGACAGGGTTTTACCATGTTGGCTAGGATTTTACCATATTGGCTAGGATTTTACCATGTTGGCTAGGTTTGACCATGTTGGTCAATCTCCTGACCTCGTGATCCATCCGCTTCGGACTCCCAAAGTGCTGGGGTTACATGCGTGAGCCACCCTGCCCAGCCTGTTTGGTTCTTTCTTAGTCCCGCTATGTCATCTTTCAAATCTTGGATCATTTTTCTTGCTCCTTTGTGTTGAATTTCAAATTTAACCTTGAATCTTGCTGCGTTTCCTTGCTATTCACATTCTGAATTATATATCTGTCATTTCAGATATTTCATTCTAGTTAATATACATTGTTTGGGAGTGAGTGGCATCCTTTGGAGGTGATGAAACACTAGTTTTTTGTATTGCCAGAGTTCTCACACTGGTTCCTTCTTATCTGAAAGAGCTGACACTTCTTCTTTTCTTTTCTTTTTTCTTTGAATTTGCCATCATTTGGATGGGATTCTTGATATTTTTTTTTTCCTTGAGGATATTGCTATGATGCATATTGTGTATGATAATTGGCTTCGTTACTTCATGCTTTCAGGGTGCATAGGCTCATAATGGGTTCCTTGGTTGCAGATAGGTTGCAGTGACTTTCTCAGATAATGCTTTTTGTAGCAATGTGACTTTGGTGGTGTAATTCACACTGCAGTCTAGTGTGTAGCATTTAAGAGTAAGAGATGGCAGCTAGGGGCAGGGGCAGAGACAATTTGAGAAGTATGAAACATGCCTTCTCCCAGCACACACTCACCTTCAGTGGTGGTGGAGACACTGGAGGTGTCTCTTTCAGCCCATGCTCCCCATGCCCTGAGAAGAAGAGCTGCTGCTAACTGCACTCTCAGTACACTGAGAAGAAAGGTGGAGTGGGGGATGACCCCCGCTCCACATCCATTCCTGGGCTTGGTGATGCCACCTTCAGCAGCTGGTCCCACGCTTGCATTTTTTTTGACCCAAGTCGGGCTTTGGTGAACTATGATCCCCCTCCCTTAGGGACAGATAGGGCTGAGGGTTAGATCTCCAGGGAAAGTGGGGTCTGCCTCCCTTCTACTTCTTGGAGCTAATGGGGCACTGACCCCCAAATGGCTACAGGAGCAGGCTGGGACACCAGGATTGACACACACGAACTGGTTCCAGATTGCAAAGCTGTCCCTGGCTACAAGCCTCACCACTCAGGAGAAACCTTGGCTTCAGAAACTCTTCTCCTGCTCCAGGTCTGTGACAGGAAAAAGACTAATTTCAGTGGCTACTGCTGGGGAACTCTCCGCATTCACCACTCAATTCTGACTGTGGGTGCCTTTCTGCCTTTCCAGAGCAAATGCTGCAATCTCTGGCCTGAGCCTAAAATGCCTGCTGTGGCCACCACTGCCAAGTGGCCAAACAATGTCTTTAAATGCCCAAAATGGTGTCACTTGTGGGCTTGTGGTTCAAGGAGTGGGGTCCCTCTTGGGCAAATAAAAAGGGCAGGAAGCTGTGGAGAGTGCAGTCCCCTTATGTCTCAGTCTCACAGCAGTCTTTTGCAGGGTGGTAAGTACCCTCCAAGGGCTGCGTGGGTGCACCCATTCTCCCTCTTCCTCCTTAGAACCGTGCAGCAGCTACAGCCATGTACCCGGTGTCTAGTCTCTCAAAATGGCTTGCAGCTGAGGCTGCTCCAGGCTTGGGATGCCTGTGGGATTCTGTGTGGATTCCTTTTCTTTAGTGATGTTTCTGTGTGATCTGTATGTCAGACATGAGGGCCAAGTGGGTTGATGATTTTTCCTGTAGCCATGATCATTAAAACCTTGGGGATTTCAGAGCTTTGGGGATTTCTCTCTTACTGTTTCCTTGCTCTCACTCTGTCAGTTCCTAGCTGGGCAAGCTGTTTTAAATCCCCTCCTTACTTCTGATGCTTCCTGTCTCTTTTCTGATGAATCCAAGCATTCTCCACTAGTTAGTTTCTTCAGAATATGACCATCTACTTACTAATCTGGCTCTTCTCCATGGAGGAGGCACACAATACTTGCATCTAGTCAACCATCTTGATCCCTCCAATTTCTCTACTATTTCTGACAATTGCATGTGAATCTACAATTATCTCAATAAAAAGATTATTTTTTTTCCTCTTTACTATACTTCTTTTTACTATACTTCTCTTTACTATACATTTTACTATACTAAAACCCAACCTGGTTAGGCTCTGGTAACATAGTTCCCCTTGTTCTCCTTGGAGAACAAGGAAAACAGAGAGTTCTGGGACATTTAAAAATGGTGGCATCAGAACTAAAGAAAAGAACAAAGAGCAAACAATTATTAAAATGGTAGACTTAAATCAAAGCATATTAATAAGAACACTAAATATAAATAGTCCAAACACATCAATGATAAAACAGTGACTGTCAGAATGTATAAAATAGAAGAAATCAAGCTGGGCACAGTGGCTCATGTCAGAAATCCTAGCACTTTGGGAGGCTGAGGCTGGCAGATTGCTTGAGCCCAGGAGTTTAAGACCAGCCTGGACAACATGATGAAACCCCAGCTATACAAAAGACACAAAAAATAGCCTTGTGCTGTGGCTCACCCTACCTGGGAGGCTGAGATGGGTAGATCACCTAAGCCTGGGAGGTCAAGGATCCAGTGAGCCCTGATGGTGCCACTGCAATTCAGTCTAGGTGACAGAGTGAGACTCTATATATGTGAAAAGAAAAAGAAAAAGAGAAAGAAAAGAAGTCAACCATAAGCTAGCATCCATCTTAAATATAAACATATAGGTATATTAGAAGTAAAATGACAAAAATAGATATACCATGCAAATCCTAAACAAAATAATGCTTGTATGAATTTATTAACATCAGACAAAGTAGATTTCAGAACCAGGAAAATTACCAAGAACAAATGTATCATTATGTAATGATAAAGGTGGTGATTCACCCAAAATACATAACAACCAATACATGTGTGTACATCTAATAGCAGAGCTGCAAAATATTTGAAGAAAATCATATATAAATAAAAGGAAAGGAAAATTCAGAATCATAGTCAACAGCATTAACATTGTTCTGAGTAATTGATAAAATATATAGAGAGAAAGTCAGTTTAGTGGGTTAAATGGTGGCCTCCTAAAAATGTGTCTACCTGAAACCCCTGAATATGACCTACAGTAGTCCTCCTTAAATCTACTGAATATATGTTTCAAGACCCCAGTGCATGCCTGAAACCGCAGATAGTACCAAACCCTATATGGTGTAAATGCTGTTTTTTCTTATACATATATACCTACATATCATATATACATACATATATATGATAAAGTTTAATTTATAAATTAGGCACAGTAAGAGATTAACAAAAATAACTAAAATAGAACAATTGTAACAACATACTGTAATAAAAGTTATATAAATGTGGTTTCTCTGTCTCTCTTTCTCAAAATATTTTATTGTACTGTACTTATCTATTTTTGGACCATGTTTGACCATGGGTAACTAAAACCATGGATAAGGAGGTGCCTCTGTATTTAGAAAAAGACTCTTTGATGATGTAAATAAGTTAAAAGACTCAAGATGTGATCATCCTGGATTAAGGGGGATCCTAAATCCTTTTAAGAGATGAAAATGAGAAAATACACACAGAGGGGAAGGTTACATAAAAATGGAAGCAGAGATTGAAGTAAAATTTCTGCAAGCCAAGGAACACCAAGGATTATTGGAAACCACCAGAAGTTAGGAGAGACATATAGAATATATTCTTCCTCAAAGCCTCCATAAGGAACCCACCCTGTTGACACCTTGATCTCAGACTTTTGGCCTCCAGAACTATGAGAGAATAAATTTATGTTGCTTTAAGTCACTAAATTTGTGATGATTTGTTATGTCAGCCCCATGAAACTAATATGGTCAGCAAAAATGTAGAAGAACCAGAGAACACAACCCTTCAACTAAATCTGACTGACATTCATAAAACACTTCCTCCAACAACAGTGGAATATACATTCTTTCCCAGTGCACGTGAAACATGTACCACATTGTCCTCTGTTGTCTGCCTTGTTGATACAGAAAAGGATAATATGATTTTTACAAAGAAAAGTCAAGTGAGGGGATAGCAGAAGGAAAAACTCTACAACTGAACCATAAAATAATACATATTCATTATATCTAGTTAATTTTTAAGCCAGTGACTCCTAAAGGAAGCCATCTCCTGGCAGGAAGTCACACTA